>JBBBDQ010000973.1:2570000-2605000 GCA_037127315.1 Ascarosepion bandense
GCCCGTGTATTGAATATTGCTGCCATATCTGGTTGGGTGCCCCTGCTGCTCTCCTTGGGCTTCTTGACACAGTACAAAGGAGGATCTGTTATGTGGTTGATACTGACTTGGCAGACCGGCTGCAACCACTTTCTCACCGGCGTGATGTGGCTTCCCTGTGCCTCTTCTACAAGTACTCTCATGGCTTCTGCTCCGATGAGCTGAGATCACTGATGCCGCCTAAGTACGAATTTACACGAGATACTAGATATGCGCTTCCCGCCTGTGGAACTCCCTTCCACAAGTCGGCTTTCCCGACAGCTACAATCTCCAGGTATTTAAATGTAGGGTCAATAGACACTTCCTAACTCACTAACTCCCAATTATTCTCAGAACACTCTCATTTACCCAACCCTCATTCTCGCTATCCTTACCTGCCTATCACCCACCCTCTGACATTTCCTATATTTAACCATTCTCGGTATCCCTACCTGCCTATCACCCACCCTCTGACAGTTCCTATATTTAATCATCCTTTCTCCACTCTATGTAGCCCCCTGCGCAGCAGTGGCAGTGACGTGCCTTGCTCGGGGTGAAACGCTATAAAAAAATATCTATCTATCTATCTATCTATCTATCTATCTATCTATCTATCTATCTATCTATCTATCTCAGTCTGTTCATATCTATCTATCTATCTATCTATCTATCTATCTATCTAAGTCTGTTAAAATCTATCTATCTATCTATCTCACTTTGTTCATATCTATCTATCTATCTATCTATCTATCTATATTTGTTCATATCTAAATATCTGTCTATATTTGTTCATATCTATCTATCTATCTCTCTCTCTCTCTCTCTCTCTCTCTATATATATATATATATATATATATATGTCAGTACCTTATGTATTTGTACGTTCATAGAAATACACACAGAAGCAAAAATATATCCCCATGAACACATACACTTACATATTATAGATATGAGTGAGTGAGTGTATGTGTGTGTCTCTCTCTGTGTGTGTGTGTGTGTGTGTGTGTGTGTGCGCCCGCGCCTCCGCAAGATTTACGTGTTAGCGTTGGAGAAGCTGCTGAAATGTTCTTGTATTTACAAAGAAGACGTTGGTAAAATTTTATTGTTTGTTGTTTTAAGAATATTTCGTGAAATAAGACCGAAAACTTTAATCGCTTAAATCATCGATCTAAACAGGTTTTATTAAATTCACCAGACACATTTTGTCTGTCTAGTCTTTTATTAAATTCACTTTTCAGTGTTCGAATAAAGTTGCTGTATATTCGGATGAATATTGGAAAGTGTAGAGAGTTTATAGTGAACGTTTTCGTTTCTCGTACTTTTTCCCAGCTCATTACAGCGGTCGAATTGTTTTGACCCAAACGTTGTTGGGCAATGGGCACATGCTTCTGGGATAGATTTTCATGGCGAATATCAAAATCGAATCCATTTTTTCCCATCACATTAAGTTTTCTCAGTACAAATAGTTTCTATTTTGCTTAAAATAAGCTAAAATACCCATTTATTGTTTTTTTTTTTAATTGTAGGCGTGAGTGAATATCAGCAGAATTGTTTAATATTGAATAGGTTTCCGCTTAATTACTTTATGCTTAGTTGATTTATTGGCAACCATGTTATTTTTATCTTATCTTATTTTGATTTATTCGTGTCATTTAGTTTGACCTCTTTTCTATACTGATCTCTTTTTTGTGGATGTGCGTTGTGGTGCAGTGGATATCGACTCGAGACGAGAAATCGGGGAGCAGAGTTCAAAATTCAGTTGAATTCCTTACGTACAAATACCCTTGGGAAAGGTATTAATCCGTTTCTTCCATCCAGTTATGGTTTAAATAACAGGACAGATTTGGTTCTATAGCCCTGGCTGGCAACCAATCTACCGCAAAAAGCAATGATCTTCTGCCAAGTCAGCCATGTCTCGAAAGAGACATGATCGCCCAAAGCGTGTATCATGTATGGCACTTAACTGACTGACTCCTTTTTGTATTGTCCTCTTTTATTTACCTGACTTTTTTTAATTGGGTTGGTGTGTTTCACAGCTGAAAGGTTTCCTTTTCGGCAATGTTTACGTGTTTGTGTTCTTGTGTGTAACTGTGTTTTTGTGTTTGACGTGTGATTTTATTTCATTTGCACTAAAACTATTAATCTCCACCCCAATATCGAGCAATTTAAGATAAAAAACATGGTTGGCAAAATAACTTTTATCAGTAAATCTACTAAAGAAATAACAATATTAGCGCCAAACATTATCATAACACAACACTATATATATATATATATATATATATATATATATATATATATATGAGAAAAATTAAGACAGATACGTTATTTCATGGTGATTCGGAAGTGTGGGCCTATTTCAGGCGAACCATCGTCAGTTTTCGTCTTTATTTAACAAAGGATTTTACACGAATGAGATTCACAAAAAACTAAAAAAAGGAATAAAAATAACGGTCGCTCTCTTAAAAGTAAAAAATTAAGAAAAGTACATCAGTTCGGCGAACACATACACATATTCATACAACATCATATATACACGCAACATATAATCAGATGACACGCGTAGCGACCAATGTCAACAAAAGTTCGAATATACATTCGTCTAACATTTGGGTTGTAGACCCGTGGATTTGAAACGCAAAGAAAGTGGGTTAGGTGAGAATGAGAGAGAGAGAGAGAGAGAGAGAGCGAGAGAGAGAGAGAGAGAGAGAGAGTGGTGGGAGAGAACGTTAAAAAGAAAGGGTAAGTATCTTGAAGTATATATGTTGAGAGCTCTCTTAGAAAGTTATCCTACCACTGTATGTACAGGATACTTCTTTGGATTCTTCTATACGCACACTGCATTCTGATATATATATATATATATATATATATATATATATATATATATATATAAGAAAGACCTACCTGTCTTTATTGCTCTACTTTCATATTGAGCGCTTTAGTGTTAGGGTTTTCGTCTTGGGTTTTTTTCTTTCCTACGATTATTTGACTTTTTGTTCATTTGCTTCATTTGTTTCTTTTTTTACTTCCTCTTTTTTTCCTTCCGAGTTCCTCCTCGGTGGGTTGTTCTAGACGATTTAAATTATAGCTTCATTATTACTAGTTTTGGCAGAGTTAGTTCTGTTACTATTGGTATTATAATTACTATAGTTATTATTATATATATATATATATATATATATATATATATATATATATATATATATATATATGTATGTGTGTGTGTGTGTGTGTGTGACCGTGTGTATGTGTATTTGTAAAATATGACTACTTAAATAACAAAATGGAAAATATATTGTCACACACACACACATATCTATATATATATTAAACATATATTCTAAACATATACTTTTATATATATATTCTAAACATATATTCTAAACATATACTTTATATATTCTAAACATATACTTTTATATATAAGATATTCTATATATATTCTAAACATATACTTTTAAATATAAGAGAAAATGTATGTCTCTGTGTTTAATCATGAGCCGTTCTAAACATCGTATTTTGGCTTTAATTTCGGGCAAAAATAAAGACAAAAATTCTCTAACATTTTTTATTAAGCTTCGAACCAACTTACTAAAAAATTATCCAAATGTTAAATTCTCAAAATTACCCACATATATTTATTGTAAGAAAGTGACAGAACACGTAGATTTTAAACACTCTGTTCAAACTTTTACTTTTATAAAGAGTGCTCAATACAGATTAGTGCTTTATATATATCTAATAGTTGTTACAATGGTTTATAAAAGCATATTATCACTACACAAAAATTTTCATGTTTTGGACCTAAACTGCTCCTCTTCGGGTGATATATAAAAAAAGTAAAAAATTAATGGTGTAAACGATGTGAGGTGTTACTTGGTTGTAGGAGATCGGAATTTAGTATGTCTAAACTAGTTTATCAGCAGTTTGTAAGTATGGGGATACATATTTGGGTGAGGAAAGAGGAGCAAGGTGGCTTAGCTCTGGACAGATCACTTTTTAGTTTTGTCTGGGTAAATCGCATAGTGGGACCTGGGATTTTTTAAATGGTAAACAATTTTTATTTGACTACTAAATATAAGTATATGAAATAGAGTAACATTTTAGTATTGTATGGGTTTTTTATTTTATTTTATTAATATAATATTAAATTTAATTAATCAAAAGGTGTTAGTCATAACTCGTGCTCTAATATAAAAAATCAACTTACAGTTAAAAATGATTTACCTATTTTAAGTATTATGTGGCCCAACTAGATACCTTACTCAGACAAAATAATCCTCACCACAATTTAATTAATATCCACATTTCATCCACAAAATAAAAAAAATGAATAATATATGAATAAAATGACTCCTTTAACTTTTATTTTTAATTCACAATATCTTTTTTAGTGAAGATATGGGAAATAAACTTAAGTCCATTGAAGAATTTTATTTCTTTTAAATGGCTACCATTTTAAGCTTCGAACGAACGTATCTTTCTTAAAGCATTTTCATTACAATGTTTAAGGCTCTCTCAATTTGATGTCTCTCTGAATGTTGCCCTTCCATTAGTGCGGAGTTTAAAGCGTTCTGGTGTAAACATTTTTTTCTTTTTTTTTTAGAGAAAGAACATAGAAAGAAGTCTGGACGGGTCAAATCCAAAAAATGTGATGCTTCATCTGTGGAAATTATTCTTTTCCCCATAAGCATGATTTTGTCCCATTATTGCATGAACTGTTGCCACAACATTTACGGAAACAGGTTAAAAATTCGTTTGAGTAACATGATGATCCAAAGGCGAATTGGCATGGCAAAAAACGCGTTCCAGACGCTGAGTAAAGTATTAAGACACAGGAAACTTTTGCTAGAAACAAAGAGGAGAGTACTGGATTGCTATGTGATGTCCGTTCTTCAATATGGCAGTGAATGTTGGACAATATCAGTAAAGATGAAGGGAAAACTTGAATCAGCTGAAATGTGGTTCTAGAGAAGGATGCCGCGGATATCGTGGACAGAGCATGTGAGCAATGACGAGATGTTGGAAAGAATAGAAACGAAAAGGAAATTAATATTGAGCATCAGGAAGAGACAACTGAAATTCCTGGAACAGGCAATGAAGAAGGAGGGATTGGAGAACCTGATACTAACAAGTCAGATAGAGGGGAAAAAAGAGACAGAGGAAAGCAGCGGATAAAATATATTTGAAGGGCCTGTGCAGGTGGATGACAGAACGGGGGGTTGCCAGACGGTACAGGAGAAAGCGTGCTAAGAGCCACCAAGGATAGGGAGACGTGGAAGGTTATGATCGCCTACGTACTGGAAGGACAGGTTAGAAGAAGAATATATATGCCAACAGTTTATAAGAAATTATAATGTGCGTATAAAGTGGGGGATCAATTTTATATAATAATCAATATATAAAGTGATCCCTCATTTTGTGGCCATGTTATTTTCTATACATTTATATTCTAGATTTACGGGCTTGAGATAATGGATGACAGAACGTGGATTGCATGGTGTAACAAGAGAAAGCGTGCTAAGAGCCACCAGGGATAGGGAGACATGGAAGGCCGTGATCGCCTACGTCTTGGAAGGACAGGGCACATAGAAGAAGAATATATATGCCAACAGTTTATAAGAAATTATAATGTGCGTATAAAGTGGGGGATCAATTTTATATTATAATCAATATATAAAGTGATCCCTCATTTTGTGGCCATGCTAGTTTCTATAAATTTATATTCTAGATTTATGGGCTCGAGCTAGTGGATGACAGAACGGTGTTGCATGGTGTAACAGGAGAAAGCGTGCTAAGAGCCACCAGGGATATGGAGACGTGGAAGGCTATGATCGCCTACGTCCTGGAAGGACAAGGTACATAGAAGAAGAATTAGAAGAAGAATTAGAAGAAGAAGAAGAAGAAGAAGAAGAAGAAGAAGAAGACGTCCTACCGAACCAAACTTGTCGAAACTGCCTTCGAGTTGTTACTCTCAGATATTCCTCGATAGTCACTTTTACGCGCTTAAATACTCCTTCGTTGAAATTAGCTTACTGAGTTACTCCGCCCCAGAATTAGCGAATGTCGCACAACGTCTGCTAGTTGAGTTTGAATTATTGGTCACTACTTTTGCTAGTAAAAGTTCACTACATGTATTCAGCTTTCTTGCATGTATTTTCACATAATTAATTCGCAAAAGCCTCCATTATAAAATACGTGAAAGCAAATAAACATAAAAAGTTATTAAACCTTCAGACACCATTCTGACTTTTGGAACACCCGCTAGACACACACACACACACACACACACACACACACAAACTACTACAAAATTGTACATTTTGTTTCGATATTGAAAGAACAATATCTCATCAGGTAGTTAATAATGATCGTTCTAAGGTAATAATTAATAATTAATAATATATATATATATATATATATATATATATATATATATATATATATATATATATATAAAATCTAAGTGAGCCAATAACCTACTAAGGTTACGCTTAACGGCTCGCCAGGAGAAATAAAAGACTTAGGAATTATGCAGCATATATGTAGAATTTCAGCTAAAACAAGGAAGATTCCAAACGCATGAAAAAGTTGGGGGGATTTTCGATTTTGTTTGCTCTACTTTCGCTTTGAGTGCTTTGTGTACTCTGCTTTCGTATTGAGCTCTTTATTGCTAAGGTTTTTGTCTTGGGTTGTTTTTTTACTCACGAATGCTTGACTTTTTGTTCAGGTATTTCGGTTGTTTCTTTTTTTCTTCCCCTTCTTTTCCCTCTGGGTTCATTCCCAGTGGATTTCAAGACGATCTCATCTGTAGTTTAATTATTGATAATCTTGACAGAATTAGTTCTGTTGTTATTGGTATTATAACTATAATTAATATATATATATATATATATATATATATGCTCTCACACCCTGATTGAGCAATCTGGTAGAATGGTAAAGTTTGGAAAAACAGTAGCTACTCTGGCATCTACGCATCGCTCATTCAGAAATGAATTAAAGCACTCCGGCTATTAGCGTATGATACATCATACGATAAAAGTCTGCATCTTTCTACCGAGCGCCCATAGCTCAGACGTAGAATCACCGACTGACGCAATTCGGTCGGGTTTCAATCCTGGATTAAAAGCAATCGGATGTTTAACCGTACTGAAGAGCTGTGATAGAGCGAAACTATCTATACTTATTTATAAATAGAACTTTGTCTGTGTGTGTGTCTGTGTGTGTGTGTGTCTGTGTGTGTGTGTGTGTGTCAGCTACCTATAGACTTGGAAACGGCTGAACCGATTTTCTTGAAAATTTACACAGTTGTACTATAACCATCTGCGAGTGTTCTTAGCTAGGTTTTGCGTCGATGTACCCCCGATAAATATCGAAAATCGATAATAAAAAAATGGGGTTATCGAAGGAGTGGTCCCATTTTAATCAAATTTGATACACTCAAAGACAAAGACATAAGAAATTCAGAAATTTCAAGTTCGCAGTTCTTACAATAGTGTAGAAAATCAATAATATATATATATATATATATATATATATATATATAATGGGCAAGATGTTTGTATGTGTGTCTGTTTATCTGTCTGCATGTCCTTTATACAAATCCACAATTTGTATCCAATTCTCACCAAAATTCACAGAAATATTCTTTAGGCTGAGTCTGAGCTCCAGGATCATGGATTAGTTTTAAAGCTTTCATTACACCTGAGCAACGCTGGTCTATACTGCTAGTATATATATATATCTATATCTATATCTATATATATATATATATACAGTGGTGTGCAAAAGTTACTGAAAACTTTTATTAAGAGAATTACATAACATTTTCTAAGCTGGAATAAATATACAATTTATAAATTAAAATTAAGTCATGCAAAAATAAGTGGATCCTTATGTTTGCACTCTGTTTTCTTTACATGTTTTCTAGTGCAAATAATATTTTGTAAGTGTCAAAATCAAAAGGACACTTGTTCATTTTATGGCAAACTGTGGATACTGCAGTCAATCATTATACCTCATTGTGTAGACTGCAGTTATTGACTAAATTCAAAAATAGATTATGCCACGATAAAAAGAATGCTTTAAAAGTCTCATAACTGAAACCCATAATGGTGGAGAAGGCCTCAAAAACTAACAAAACGATTTGGGGTGCACTCCTCCACCATGCAACAAATTACTTTTAAATGGAAGACATTTAGTTTGCAGGCACCGTAAGTCAATAATTGGTCGTCTGTGAAAAACAATTTCAAGAGCAAGTAGTCATCTAGTTCATTAAGAACAGGTGAATCCTGCTGTAACCGCTACAGTTCATCAAGGTTCACTAACCAACGTGTGCATTTATCCATTGTCAGAAGAAATCTATCTGCTTACGAAGAAGCACAAACAAGCTCGGCTCAACTATACCCAAGCTCATATTAATCATTTTTAAAAATTCTGGCAAAAAGTTTTATGGTCGGATGAGACCTAACTAGAGCATTATGGGAAGAACGATAAGGAATAAATATGGTGAGCACTAAATACGGATTTTGAAGAGAAGAATTTTTGCCAACTGTTAAACATGGCGGCGGCAGCATTATAATTTGGGAGTGGCATTCGGCAGCTGGGATTGGCAAAATAATTCGCATGAACGTTGGCATAATCGATGCTGCAAGACGCTAAGCAAATTTTGAACAAAAGTATATTGCTCTCAGTTCGAAATTTGGGTATTAGTCTGGGCTTGATATTCCAACAGGGCAACGATTCGATGCATCAAAACAAATTCACAGTAAAATAGTATCGACAAAAGTAATTTCAGGTCTTGGAATGGCCTAGTCAAAATGGCGATATAAAAAGTATAAAATTCTGTGGGTCAAACTAAAGAAGGCAGTACATGGAAACAATGCAGTTAATATCAAGCAATTTTGGGGGCTTTGCCACTACTGACAAAATATCTTATAGAAAATTTTTCACAGAAGAATCAGCAAATATCAGATTCATTTACCCTTGAATTTCTTAATTTATAATTTTTATTAATATTTTTATTCCATATTTTCATTATTATTTTTTATTGTATTAAAGTTTTTGAAAATGGCTGTAATTCTTTTTATATTTTTCTTTCCTAAATGAATGTATTCTCTAATTAAAATTTGTTGATTATCCGGAAAAAATATGTTTTACAATGTTAGGGGTTCACCTACATTTATGCAGCACTATACATATATATATATATAGTGTATCGAGGCAGCAGATAATTTTCTAAACATATACTGTTAAATATAAGAAACAATGAATGTCTATTATGTTTAATCATGAGCCGTTCTGAACATCGTATTTTGGCTTTAATTTCAGTTGAAAATAAAGACAAAAATTCTCCAACATTTGAATAATTTTTTATTAAGTTAGTTCTAAGCTTTCCGCTCACATGAGCCATCTTCAGAGAGGTTACAAGGACGTTAACACAAAAATATCAAACATCAGCGACGATTTTATCTTTTGTTGACATAAAACTTCGATAAGCAACGGCAACAGTTACCAAAAATAGCAAACGCTGTTCGCAAATTTGTAATGCTCTTTTGATAACTGTTGCCGTTGCTTAGGGGAGTTTCATGTCGACACAAGATAAAATTGTCGCTGACGGTAGATGTTTTTATGTTAACGTCCTTGTAACCTCTCTAAACATGACTCACGTGAGCCGAAAGCTTAGAACCAACTTAATAAAAACTATCCAAATGTTAGACTATTTTTGTCTTTATTTTCACCTGAAATTAAAGCCAAAATACGATGTTTAGAACGGCTCATGATTAAGCATAATAGACTTACATTTTCTCTTATATTTAACAATATATGTTTAGAAAAAAATATATATATATTATCGGTTCTGTCTCTCTTGTTTTCCTCTTTGTTTTTTATTTCCTCTGTGTCTTTCCCTTTCCTCTTTCTTTTTCTTTTTCTTGATTTCTCTTTTTGCTTTCTCCTCTTTTCTATCCTTTTTCATTTTTTCCCCGTCTTTTTTAATATCCTCTTACCGTGTACGAAAAGATTTCAAAAAATAAAAAGAGGTGAGTATTTTTTCATTTTCTTTTAAAAAATAACGTTTATTACCATCATTATTACCTACCTGATGATATATTTTTCTGTCAATGTCTAAACGAAATTTAGAGTTCTGTAGTAGATTGTAGTTTGTACATGTTCTAAAGCATACTTTATAATAAATATATATATATATACATAGCGAGTGAGCCAGACGGAGCTACCAAGGTTTCACCGAAACGGATCATCAGGGATAGCTGGCTTTCCCTGACGATCCGGTTAGGTGAAACTTAGGTAGGTCCGTCTGGCTCACTAGGTATTTTTTTTATTTATTTCGCTCTACCTCAGTATTGAGCGCTTTTTGTTAGTTGATTATTCATATCGGTTTTTTTTTCTTTGGGCTACGTGCTGACTCGGTCCGAACTCTTTTGACTCATGTTCATGTATTTAGCTCTTACTTTTTTAAAACAGTTTTTTCCCTTCTTCGTAAATTCGTGAAAGATTTTTCGACACGAGTATAGTTATTATCTCTTATATATATATATATATGTATATATATATATATATATATATATATATATATATATACTACTGGCCATAATAAGTCATAAAATGATTACAAATCAAGAAAGGCAATTTGAGTAGAAAAATAACATTTTACATTTACGCATATTAATTAATGTTTTTACAATTGAAGTTTTGTTTTTAATCATATCACCCCCAGCAAGGCGGTAACGCCACTGATGTGCAGGGGGCTACATAAGAGTGAAGAGATTGGAAAAGAGAGAACCGGAAGCCACATCCTAAACTGGGAACAGGGGATGAGCCTCTTTACCTGTTCAGTAGACGTGGGTGGAGTGTGAACTGGGCGATAGTTTAGTCTATCAACTCCAATTGCATAAAAAAGTGAGAAGATTAGAAAAGAGAAAACCGGAAACCGCATCCTAAACAGGAAACAAGGGATGAGTCTCTTCACCTGTTCAATAGATGTGGGTGGGGTGTGAACCGGGCGATAGGTCCAAAGGACGTTAAAATGTTCATGAACACACACACACATACATTTTTAAACAAATTGATTTGCGTTTATTAGGATAGAACTGAGCAGTCTTTCATAGCACAATTCAACTTTGCTTGATCATCAACGTACTCTGTGCGTAAAGCTCAAATCACGTTAGTTCTACAAGATTTACGGTTTCTACAATAGAAACGTAGGTCTATATCCTGCTGTTTAATGGTGTTGAGTGAATAAACGGAGTGTCGTTTGAAATATGAGTATTCGCTAAATATAACATTTATAAAAAATAAAATCTGTCGTATTAATGCATAAAACAATATATTCATTCCTTCACACGCACAAACACACACACGCACACACACACACACGCGTGTGCACACACAGGGGCGTGAACACACCCTTCCCCCCACACACACATAAAGCATTTTTTGTTCACCGAAAAGAACTGTATTGAAGATCAAAAGATGAATATGAGACAAGAGTTCAGAATTTCAAATTTCATTTTATGCTACTTACATTAAGCTGTTCTAAACAGCCTTTGAAGGAGACTATATATATATATATATATATATATATATATATATATATATATATATATATATATATTGCGTAATGCAAATTTTGACAGCAACCGATTTCCAAAATAATTGAATACAACAGACAAAGAAAATTTGATTAATACTTTTTATGAATTTTTGTACTAGATTTAAATTTCAATCTATCTGTCTATTGGATGTCTAACCAAACTGATGAGCTGGGATAGAGCGAAAGAGATCTATCTGCGGATGACTAAATATATATATATATATCCGCAGACAGATCTGTATATATATATATATATATATATATATATATATAGTTATCCGCAGACAGATCTGTTTTGAAACAGATCTGTTTTGAAACAGATCTGTCTGCGGTTGACTATATATATATGTATATCGTCATCCGTAGACTGATCTGTTTCGCTCTCTCCCAGCTCATAATATATATATATATATGTGAAAACTTCAGCTTGATTTAATGGTTAGCAAGCTTGTCTCGCTCACAGTAAGTGTTTCAAAAAAAAAAGAAAAAAGAAGACCTACTTAGTTGAAAATGGAATTTACCAAAGCAGAGAATCTAGATTTCTCCTTGTCTGGGGCGTGGAACAAATAACTGCATTTATTACTGCCATTGTGACTTTGTGTATGGTCACGTGGTAGATATTACTTGACAAATAGGGCGTAACAACTATTTCTGTCAAACCTGAAGATGCTTGGAATGTGGCGAATTCGACTTACTTAACTCCAAGAGTCTCTAAACGAGACACAGTATTTTTTTGCCTTATGGAATATTTGACTAGTAACGAAAAAGCAACTTCACCCTCCCCTCGCCTCTTTTGCATGGTATCTTTTGTGCTACAATTAGTGGATAGGTTTTAATCCTACATTCTTTGGTTTGGTAGAAACTATACGACAAGTTGTACTAATAGCTTCTCTTATAACTAGGAACGGTTCGTTATTCTTGCCTGGTAATTATCGACTCGGAACGAGAAACCGGGGAGCCGAGTTTGAATTCGAGTTGAATTCCTTGCATTCACTTACGCACAAATACCCTTGGGAAAGTTATTAATCTCTCTCTAAACAAATAAAAAAATTGTTAAAAATAGAGAAAAGTGTACAGAACTATGCAATATCAATGGGTTAAATAATAGAAGAGATTGGGTTCTATAGCCTTGGCTGGCAAACAGTCTACCGCAGAAAGCAATGGCAACCTACTGCGGGATAATCTTCTGCCCAGTCAGTCATGTCTCTTTCGAGACATGATCGCCCAAAGCGTGTATCACGTATGGCACTTAACTGACTGGCTGAATTATCGGGATGTGTGTTGTGGTGCAGTGGATAACGGCTCAGAACGCGAAACCGGGGAGCCGAGTTTGAATTCCAGTTAAATTAGTTGCATTCAGTTACGCACAAATACTATTGGAAAATTTCGCTTCCCTCGAGTTATGAGAAAGAGACATAATTGTGACTTTCCCAATCCCTGAATTTATCCAAGTCAGTACAGAGACTGCGATAAATCCCTTGAACATGTCAAATGCAATACAAGTTTTACAAAATGTACTAATGTTTGACCGTGAGGTGAGCTCAGGCAATGTACATTCAACAAGAAATAAAAGTTTGATACAAAACTAAAATAACAAAACAATGAGGAAATGTTTCTGACTTAGATCAAAGCAAAATGAAATAAATTACTCATTTAGTTTCTTCTTATTTAGAAGTTCGCAGTGTACGACCAAAATGGATTTTTTTTTAAGCGGTCGCTTGATCAGTGATATTCACCCGTTGATGTTAGTCGCTGACCGCGTTCTGGAGGTGGTCGTTCAATAAGGGTCAATTAACATTAGCAAATCGTCCGTGCATAGGAAAATGGTGTTAACAACATGTGGTCGTTGACGAAAAGGGTCGCATACAAGCAAGTTTCACGATACATATCTGTCTGCGGATGACTATTTACGCTCTCTCACCCTGATTGAGCACACTGGAAGAATGGTAGACTTTAAAAAAAGCAGTATCTACTCTAGCATCTACGCATCGATCATTCAGTAATAACTATTTACGCTCCCTCACCCTGATTGAGCACTCTGGAAGAATGGTTGACTTAAAAAAAACAGTAGCTACTCTAGCATCTACGCATCGCACATTCAGTAATGAATTAGAGCCTTTTGGCTAAAGGCGTATGATACATTTTTCGCTAAAAGTCTGCCTCCTTCTGCCGAGCGGCCATAGCTCAGAGGTAGAATCGCCGACTGACACTAATTCGGTCGGGTTTCAATCCTGGGTTATATGACTATATATATATATATATATAGTCGGCGATTCTAGAAACTAGAAAGAAACCGTTTAAATTAATAGCCAATTGAAGAAGGAGAGTTGTCAATGGTAGATGCCATTCCATAATAAAATTTGTATTTGACTGTTACACCGCCTTTGCATGCATATGCATATATATCTATATATCTATATTTAACAGATGACATTGACTTCTGGCAGTAATAAAAGTGTTAAATGCAAAATAAAAGATTTAAAATGTATACTGATAATGGATATATACTTGTTTATTGCATCTTTGTAAAATTAATTTTAATTTCTTAATTATCTTTTCGTAATCTGCTCATTTACTGGTGTCCCCTATATACGAATTTCCTCGAGCCACAAGATTAGCAATTAGGTCCCACCCTTTTACTGTGAAACCAATAAAATGTAAACGCAAATTCTACTCCATCAGCTTCTTTTCTCGCACTTCCCGCCTGTGGAATTCTCTTCCGCATACTTACTTTCCCGACAGTTATAATCTCCAAGAATTTAAATGTAAATTCAATAGTCATCTCCTGTCTCACTAACTTACATCCTCTCTCTCATGCTTTTCTACATCCACCCCACTCTCATTAGTACTCTCTTCCCTCTCCTACACTCTTTCTGATACCCCCTGCAACCTCTCACTCTTTATAACATTCCTCCTATGTAACCCCCTGCACAACAGTGGCAGTAAAATGCCTTGCTTGGGCGACACGATTATGAAAAAAAGAAATAATAAAAAAATAAATTCTCTTTTTGAAAATTGATCTATTTTTTCATGAGTACATAAACTTCATCAATATCTTAACAGTGATAAAACAGTGACGTTTCAATTTGTTCCTGGAGATAACCACGCGCATAAATCTCAATATTGCATCAAACTATTAGGAACAAAACTATATTTATACTTACAATGCACAAACAATAAATCGGTTTCGATCCCAGCCAGAAGCAAGTGAATGTCTAGCCACACTGATGTATGTGTGTGTATGTCTGTGTGTGTAGAGGTGTAGCAGTAATGAACCCAGGAGAAGATTTAGTAAATAATCACAATGGATCCTATTAACATTAGGTCAAAGATTAAATTAGCTCGATGTAAATTTAATTTAGAGAACAGATATTTATTTATTTCATATATAGATTCAATATACGTCCGGCTGGGGTTGATAAAACGGGTTCTAAGTACCTGTAGAATGAGATCGGCAATATTAGTTTGTTGACTGCGATATAATACATTTTATTCAAACCATTAGAGAGGCAGCGTCGTTTTTTACGCTTCATGTCGCATGAGACATTCGGCTGAATTTTCGCTGAAATAATGGCGTTTCCCAAACTTGTTTAAATGATTTTAATACTTTATCAAATGTGACTTCAAAAGAAATGACCATTCCGGCGTAAATTACAACGACAGGCGTCGACGTTGAACCTGGTGTTTCGTGATTTGCACAAATAGCCTAATTGCCAGAAATTTGTTTGTTGTCTGTTATTGAGATGGTAGTGCCCATAATCAGTGGCACACTGGGAAGGCTTCTCTAGAGAATTTCTTGGGGAATAGAAATGATGATAGTGGTAAAAAAAGAAGAGTTATAGCAATTGTAATATGAACAAAATTAAAATGTGTAAAAGATAGGATTTGCATATATATAAATCTACCATCCGCCCATGTATTGAATACTGGTGCCCCGTCTGGTCGGGTGCCCCTGCTATTCACCTCGGGGTTCTTGATAAATTTCAACGGAGAATCTGTAATGTGATCGAACCCGATTTGGAAGCTTGGCTGCAGTCGCTCTCTCACCGGCGTGATGTGGCTTCCCTGCGTCTCTTCTACAAATACTTTCACGGCTTCTGCTCCAATGAACTTAGCTCACTGGTGCCCCCTATGTATGAATTTATTCGTGCTACAAGACTAGCAATTAGGTCCCACGCTTTTACAGTGAAACCGATAAAATGTAACCCTAATGTCTACTATCAGCTTCTTTTCTCGCACTTCCCGCCTGTGGAATTCCTTTCCGTATGATTGCTTCCCCGACAGCTACAATCTCCAAGAATTTAAATGTAAGGTTAATAGTCATTTCTTATCTCATTGACGTTCTTTCAAGCTCTTTTCTCCATCCACTCTACCCCCATTACACCAGTATTCTCATCCTTCTATTATCCTCTTCCTAACACCTGCTATAAACTGCCCCACTTTCTCATAACTTGCCCCATATGTAATCCCCTCCGCAACAGTGGCAGTAAAAATGCCTTGCTTGGGGTGAAATGATTAAAAAAAAAATTACATGGTCAGAATTCTGAGAATAAAATGATTGATAGTTTCATTAATAATAGGAGTAATAATTGTAAGTGATGTGAATTTCATTATTATTTTTAAAGAAATTTTATTATCATATTAGTTCCCTTAAATCAAAGCAATTAAAAATGTTAAGTCGGACAAATGAATTTATAAATAATTTTAATCTTATGTAGCATTTTCGTGTCTGGAGAAATATTATGTTTGATGATTGTTATTGGTTTTCATTTTCATCATATATATATATATATATATATATATATATATATATATATATACACTAGCATCATAGCCCGGCGTTGCCCGTGCAACTTAGAACATTTTAATAGTAGGAGAAGATGCCACTTTCTTTTTGACATATTTTGTTTTTGTTTGAAAAAATACTTTTTTTAAAATACTTTTTTCTTTCAAAATTACGGAGAAAAATATTCACATTTTTTTGTTGTTGACCAAATGAATTTTAAAACTTCGGAATAAAAACTAAATATAAAAGCTCATTTTTTTAATAAAAAATATTTTAGTCGCGTTTGACACGTGTGGTTGGATTTCTCTGACGTAATTTAGCAACCATCTTAGATCTTAGATGTTTTACGGAACAAATGTAAACAATCGGCTCCATTGGTCAAAAAGTGTGAAAAGGAAAATTGCTGAAATTTTATTATTACTTTAGTTCCCTTAAATCAAAGCAATCAAAACTGTTAAGTCCAAATTTGAAAGATAATGGATTCTCATTATTTTGAAAACTTAACTCATTTTTCTTTTTTTAGTTGCTTTATGTTGTAAGACGCAAGTTGTTATAATACGAGGTAGACATCATAGACTTAAGTTCTCTGAATTTCTTGGATGAAGCATTGTCATTATTATTAATTTTTGACACATTTTTAAAGTTTTATTTTGGTTGCTTTCTATCGTAACATTGAGGTTGTTGTAATGGGTCAGTCAGTTAAGTGTCATACGTGATACCCGTTTTGGGTGATCATGTCTCGAAATAGACATGACTAACTGGACAGAAAATTATCCCGCAGTAGGATGCCATTATTTTCTGCGGTAGACTGGTTGCCAACCAATGCTATAGAACACAATCTGTCCTGTTATTTAAACCATAACTTGAGGGAAGACACTGATTAATACCTTTCCCAATGGTATTTGTGCGTAAGTGAATGCAAGGAATTCAACTGGAATTCGAACTCGGAATCCCGATTTGTTATTCCGAGCCGATATCCACTGCACCATAAGGCACATTGTCATGCGTACTAAAAGTAATAGTGTTGTATGAATTTCTTAGATAAAGCAATGTCAATATTTTTAATTTTTGACTTGCTTTTCTTTCTCCCCTTACCTTCTATTCTAACAGCCAAGTTGTTATAATTCGTAATAAACTTATGTTGTCTAAATTTATTTGATGAAGCAATAATATTTTTATTAATTTTTATCTAATTAACTCTTCATTTTATTTAATCCTCTGACGAATCATTATGGATCATTACACACAATCCCTTCCTGTATATACATTACCGGCCATAACTATTAGGTAACTCCATAAACTTATGTTGTCTAAATTTATTTGATGAAGCAATAATATTTTTATTAATTTTTATCTAATTAACTCTTCATTTTATTTAATCCTCTGACGAATCATTACGGATCATTACACACAATCCCTTCCTGTATATACACTACCGGCCATAACTATTAGGTAACTCCAGTTTTTTTTTAAAAGAAATGATGTATTTCATACCATTTTTTGTATGTTTTTGCCAAGTGGATAATTCTAAATGAAAAAAGAATGGTTCTTTTGTTATCATTACTTTTACGGAGCAAATGTAAAATGTCGGCTCCATTGGCCAAAAAGAAACTAAAAAAGTATGTGTCGACCTGGCTTCCCTGTAGACATGTGTCCATAGAAAGTTTGAATTGCGTAGCTTAAAAAATGTAGGCGTGCATAGGGAACAGTCACACACAGACTCACAGATTGCCTTTCATATATATATATATATATATATATATATATATATATATATATGTACATGAATAGAATATGCAAAGAACAAGTAGGAAAAAGTATCTTTAATCTAACATATTTCACTTTAACAAAACTTATTCAGACATTTTTTTAAAGACGAATGATTTTAAAATCTTATAAAAAAATTCAAGAGACAGTATTTTCATTGAGGCATGGTTACATTGGTCAGATATACTTCACGTGTGATAAATCAACGGTTGGATATTAAATGTAGAATAAAATACTTTGAAATCTTATTTAAATCATTCGTCTTTCATGAATCTCTAAAGAAGCTTGTTAAAGTGAAACAAGTTAGATTAAAAACACTTTTTCCCTACTTGTTCTTTATTTATTCTATTCAGCGTGTCGAATTTCGATATATATACTGAATTCCTATATTTATATATATATATATATTTTTTTTTTTAATCGTATCACCCCGAACAAGGCGGTAACACCATTGATGTGCAGGGGGCTACGTAATAGTGAAAAGATTGGAAAAAAGAAAGCCGGAAACCACATCCTAAACAGGGAACAAGGGATGAGCCTCTTAACCTGTTCAATAGACGTGGGTGGAGTGTGAACCGGGCGATAGATAGATCTATCTACTCCAATTAAAAAAACAAAGAAAGTGAGAAGATTTGAAAAGAGAAAGCCGGAAACCACATCCTAAACAGGGAACAAGGGATGAGCCTCTTAACCTGTTCAACAGACGTTATATATAAGAAATTTCAAAAACAAATATTACCTTATCAAGACAATTAAGTGGGGAGTAGGGGGATTAACATTTTATCGACTCTAACCCACGGGAACTCAATGCTGTACGTGTAACAAAAGAAAAAAATGATTGATCAAAACTCAGAGTTAAATCACATACAAATATTTTAATTTACGATAAACAGAAAATGATATATATACAAAATCTACAATTTTTGCATTTTAAACAGAAAAGCAGTGTTTACTAATGGCAGGCGAAATGTTAGAAAGGGGAAGGAAGGTTCAGCATCTATACCCAGTTAAGTTAGCGAAATAGTTTAAGTGCTATATTTTTTGGAAATCCAGAAATGTGTAAAAAAGAATAATTTCCGGTAAGGTCAATGAAAATATAAAAAAAAAATCTATTTACCGTTTTAGTTCCATGAGGTTCTCTTTCAGGCTTTAGTTGGTCGGCAACTTTTCCTGACCGACAACAGAACTCTGTACTTTGTTCCTAAGCAAGACAACCCAGTCCTGATGTCAGACAATTCCTTCGATCATTTACATCTGGGTACTTAACTCACAAAACTGCAACCCCATTGATTATTACGTGTGGGGAGGAGTTGAGCGTGCGACCAACGAAATTGCTTGTAGCACCAAAGATGCACTGAAGATAAGAGGCTTACGGCCATATCACGTTGAATAAACCGTTTCTCACTCGATCACAGAAGTTAAGCAACGTTGAGCCTGGTCAGTACTTAGATGGGTGACCGCTTGGGAATACCAGGCGCTGTAAGCGTTTAGTGACAGTACTTGGAGGGGTGACCGCTTGGGAATACCAGGCGCTGTAAGCGTTTAGTGACGGATGTGCATTGTGGTGCAGTGGATATCGGCTTGGAATAGAGAAATCTGTTAGCCGAGTTCGAATTCCAGTTGAATACCATTCATTCACTTAAGCACTGCTACCCTTAGAAAAGGTATTAACCCGTCCCTTCTCTCCAGTTATGGTTTAAATAACAGGGTAGAACTTGCCCTTAAAGACAAATCCCCAATGAATCTTGGTACTCGAAAAAAAATGTATTACTAGACACAAAGCATATATAAAGACAACAATAAATTGTTGAAAGGAAAAGGTATTACCAGCAATAAATAAATAAAATTTAGTTGGCAATAAATGACCCAACGAGGTTGATCTAAACTTATTTATAAATGGAACTTTGTCTGTGTGTGTGTATCCATTACCTATAGACTCCGAAACGGCTGAATCGATATTCATGAAAATTTACACAGTTGTACAATAAGCGTCTGTGTGTGTACTTAGCTCAGTTTTGTGTCGAAGTACCCCCTATAAATATCGAAAATTGATAATCGAAAAGATCGGGTTATAGAAGGAATTGTCCGATTTTAATCAAATTTGATACACTCATAGACAAAGATATAAGAATCGATATTCGGAAATTTCAAGGTTGCAGTTCTTACAATAGTGCAGAAAAACGATAATATATATATATAAAAGAAAATATGTTTGTGTGTGTATCTGTTTATCTGTGTGTATGTCCTTTATACAAATCCACAATTTTTATCCGATTCTCATCAAACTTCACACAAATATTCTTTCGGCTGAGTCTGAGCTTCAGGACCATGGATTAGTTTTAAAACTTTCATTACACCCGAGCAACACCGGGCTATACTGCTAGTATTCCGTAAAAAAAAAACAACAACCAACCAACTGAAGATAAGAATTAGGGTAGCACTCGGGAACTTAAAAGAGGAAATCGTGTAAAAAGAATGCGGAAGATTCCGACGTCGTCTGGAGACCATGGTTCAAGCCAATGCTGAAATTTACTCTTTAGTATTTCAAAATATTTTTGTATAATTTTGGTAAATATAATGCTATTATTAGATGCCAGTGTGATTTTTATTTTTGCGTAATTTTGACGACAGTTTATCCATGGCGCACTGTAGTTCCGTATGTGAATGTCACATACATAGTTTATGCATAATGGCTTTCTTTAAGAAAATATCTCCGCATATATATATCTATTCTTTTATATATACAAACATGAAAACACCCCTGTTTACTTTTTTTTATGGAGAAAATGTAAGAAAGCAAAAATAACATATTGTTAGAACAAAAACATTGATGTTTTTCATTGTATCTGAAGAAATACGGTTTTCAAGTTGTTGTAAGTCTGAGAAATGAAATCTAATAACGGGCTAGTATATAATCAAACATGCTGTTTTCTGTTTTTACAGTGTTTTCTTATCTTTTCTTTTATTTTGTGTTTTAGTATTTTATTTGTGTTTTCTTGTTACAAGCGTGTGAAAGTCTAAGAAAACATGGCGACGAAATCATGTCGCTAGCTGTAGAGAGAATTAACGAAAACCACGAGATTAAACGGAACACAAGTTATACAATATGGAGCCAGGAAGTTGAATAAGTCATTCGTATTGTTGATAAATGAACGCTGGTCTCTCTTGTGTCAAATTTAGTCGTTTTTCTCATTTTTTTTTTTTTTGTAGATATATTCTACCAACACATTCTATTCGATTCTCAAGCGACTCTTGGTATTTGTCAAGTAAGTTGTGATATGTTTTTGCTGCACTCACGATTGGTGGAAAAAACTATTATGATCAAAGTCGTCAATTGGCTGCGGAGTTAAACCAGGAGAGAAATAATATAATGACTATTTGTAAAATGAAGCCTGTAGATTATATATATAGAGAAAGGGGAAAGGACATTGCCTCAGCAGCATGAATTATTACGATGAAAAAAGCCAAAATGTAATTTGCAAAATATACCTATTATTATAATCACTGAAACAGACATGCAAGTACAGGAAAAGTACGATTGGCAACCCAAGGCTGATACGTTTACATTTTTGACAATGCACTTAGGAATGCCTTTTCATTCGTTTTCATGCCTCAAGCTATGAGTAGCCAGTCTACGAAAAGTACTTCTTGAGAAGTGCGTTGTGGTGCGGTGGATATCGACTCGGAACGATAAATCGGGGTGCCGAGTTCGAATTACAGTTGAATTCCTTGCATTCACTCATGCCCAAATACCCTTAGGAAAGATATTAATCCGTCTCTTATCTCTAGTTATGGGTTAAATAATAGGACAAATTGGGTTCTATAGCTTTGGCTGGCAACCAGTTTACCGCAGAAAGTAGTGGCAACCTACTGTGGGATCATTTTCTGCCCAGTCAGTCATTTCTCTTTCGAGACATGATCGCCCAAGCGTGTATCACGTATGGAACTTAACTGACTTCTTGTATCACGTATGGGACTTAACTGACTTTTATTTTGATTTTGTTAAAATCAAAATAAACGTTCTGCAATGTTTCTGATCCTTACTTGGCAGCCCATGTTTATTCACTTTCTGACCGACTTGATATGGCTTCCCTTAGTCATTTCTACAATCATTTTTATGGCTACTGCTCTTACAAGCTGCTTTTTCCTCGATCCCATATATTTATGCGTGCTACTAGAACAGCGTCCAGTGAATATCGGCACGGAACAAGAAATCGGAGAGCCGAGTTTGAATTCCAGTCGAGTTCGTTGCAATCCAATTCGTGCAAATACTCTTAGAAAATGTATGGATCCATCTCTTCCCTCTCCATTTATGGGTTAAATAGCAGGTCGGATTGGTTTTTATAGCATTGCTTGTCAACCAGTCTACTGCAGAAAATAATGACAATCTACTGCGTTAAAATTCATTCATTCATTTATCTTTCGGGACATGATCGCCCAAGTGTGATTCACGTATGGCACTTAACTAACAGAACGACTAAAATGACATCAAGGTTCCACCCTTTTACCGTCGAAATAGTTAAATGCAGCCTTTGAAATTTGAAAAAGAGATTACTCGACCGGTGGTTGAGATCGAGGGAAAATTTATTTGACCCCAAATCATTTTACTCGACCGACTCCATTTTTTTAATAGTCGCCTTACGTAAACATAGCGTGAATCGCTGGCGGAAAACGAAGAATGACATTTTAATTTAAATTTTGAACGTGTTAGAAAGGATTTAAAAAAAAAATAAAAAAATAATAACAAAATTTGATCTTTCCTCTTAATAATAGCATAAACATTTTGATGATAAAACTTTTTTTATTAAGTTCGAGCCCTTTTAACATCATGATATGCTATTTTTTAGCAAGTGAGTGGAGGTACCTAAATTCGTAGTTTCTTTCTTGTGTTTAACTACAACCTCCATCTCATAGATGATGAAAAAATAACAAATCTGATTTTCTCAACGATTTTCTATAAAAATATAATAATTTGTTTTTCGGTGCGTGGTTGAAAGAAGTATGCGTAATGTTTTTCTTTCTTTTAAATGTTCATTTTTCTTTTCGTAAGCAGAGAGGCTATATAGATGTTGAGTCAAAGATAATTTTTTTGGCTCCACCCTGGAAGCAATAATTAAACGAATGCTTACACTGACCGGGACGATAAAAGCGAGACAGGAGCTTGTCAATATAAATTCCATTTGCTAGATCTTGCTTTGATGATTGCGGATAATCACTGTCTTTCGTTTAACCACACATTTCGACGTAAACCAGGCGCCATGCATGACGCCATAAGACCAAAGAGTGCAACAATATGATTGTATTTCATTCTAAGTAACTTGTGAATGTTCAATGGCATACTTTTGGGTTGCTAAAAAAATTAGATTTCCTTTTTCTATATTTGAAGGGACACGTTTCATTGCGAGATTTTTAATCGACCGCGGGCGAGTAAAGTAATAAACTTTAATCGCCCAATTAAGTTTTTAATCGACTGAGTCGATCGAGCAAGTGTAATCTCAAAGGCTGTATATATGTAACTGCTACTTCTACTTTTAGTTTGTTTTCTCTGACTTCCTGTTTGTGGAACTTCCTTTTGTTTGCTAGCTACGATCTTCAAAAGTTCAAATGCAACGTAAATTGCCATCTTTTATCTTCTTGATTCCGAGCCTTCTCCTATCAATTCTTTGACATCCTTTGTACCTTGTTTTTCTATCACTGTGACTCTTTGCGCACCAGTGGCGCCTCTGGCTTGCTAGCGGGGAAATGATTTATAAAAAACAAAAGAAAATATATATTTAAATTTGAGTAGAAGGTAATGATAAATTACTACATTAGTGTTATGTTACCTACCCTTTTTGGACTATAATGAACTCTTCCTATTATTATGAATACCGGGAGAATATGCCTCTCGGGGTGGAGTCGCCATAGCCTTCAGGCTGGGCACACCTAAGACAAGTAAAGACCAGTTATGACCGGTTTTGAACGTATCCACCGCGGTGGATAGGTAATGTTTCACCAGTACCCGGGTGCACGCGCTCAGGTTCCCCACGTTAAAAAAGACCTTGTGTCACATCTCTCTCAAGTGGGGGAGAAGGGTAAATAATGGAGTCGCCCTAGCCTTCAGGCTGGGCACACCTAACACAAGTAAAGACCAGTTATGACCGGTTTTAAACCTATCCACCGCGGTGGATAGGTAATGTTTGACCAGTACCTGGGTGCACGCGCTCAAGTTCCCCACGTTAAAAAAGACCTTGTGTCACATCTCTCTCAAGTGGGGGAGAAGAGTAAATAATGGAGTTGCCCTAGCCTTCGGGCTGGGCACACCTAAGACAAGTAAAGACCAGTTATGACCGGTTTTGAACGTATCCACCGCGGTGGATAGGTAATGTTTGATCAGTACCTGGGTGTATGCACTCATGTTCCCCACGTTAAAAAAGACCTTGTGTCACATCTCTCTCAAGTGGGGGAGAAGGGTAAATAATGGAGTCGCCCTAGCCTTCAGGCTGGGCAAACCTCAGACAAGTAAAGACCAGTTATGACCGGTTTTGAACGTATCCACCGCGGTGGATAGGTAATGTTTGATCAGTACCTGGGTGTACGCGCTCAGGTTCCCCACGTTAAAAAAAGACCTTGTGTCACATCTCTCAAGTGGGGGGAGAAGGGTAAATAATGAAGCTGAATTGGGTTGAGTCAAACCGGCCGTGTCATTCTGTTTAATATATATGTTTCACTAATTCCCGAGTTCGAGTTTTCTTCCGGACTTATTCTGGGTCCACAACAATTATCATCTCAATATCATAGACTGCAGAAAATTAATTTGTTTTACGATTTTTTAGCTGCATATCAATTGCTTGTGGGTCATTTAATGTAAAAATTTAACTTTTTTAAAAGCATTATTCATTTCTTTTACAAAGAGGGAAAACTACATACCGTCGGTGAGAAAGTGCTTGAAGTCGAGTTGCCAGATTAGGATAGATTACATTGCAGATTCTCTTCTGGATCCTGTCGAGAACTCAGTGATGAATAGGAAAGGACACCCGACCAGATATGACAACAGTATTCAATGCATGGGCGGATGGTTGATTTGTAAAATGGATTTAGGCTAAAAAATCTTCTTGGCCATACACAGTGAGTCAGTCTTCGTAGTAGTAAATTTAGCTATTGATTCTTTTTTGTCGTTCAACTTGAGGTCGACTGAGAGGATGAGAGCGAGGAGGCGTAGTGTATTGCTTTCTGGAAGACTAGTTTGATCCTTGCTAATAGTGGGGGCAGGTGGGACTGTCTATGGTGCTTGATGGATAGCAGCTTCGTTTTGGAAGCATTAAATCTTACGAGCCATTTCTTACCCCTGTTAACCACTGATTAAAGGTCATTCTACACACTGAAATTAACGTAAAAATATCTACCCTTTCATTTAAATTGATTTCTTTTGTTTTTTATAAATCGTTTCATCGCAATGCAAGCCAGAGGCGCCACTGGTGCGCAAAGAATTACAAATATTTTCATGACTTCTGCTTTGACGAGCATAAATCCCAGGTGCCTTCTCTACAAGAATTTACTTGAGCAACCAAACTGGCAATAAGGTCTCACACTTTGGCAGCCAAAACAACCAAATGCAGCCACCACTTATACTTTATTAGCTTCTTTTCTTGAATTTTCCACCTGTGGAACTTACTTCCGTATAATTGCTTCTCTGATAGCTACAATCTCCAAAATTGAATGCAGTGTCAATTACCATCTCTTATCCTCTTGACTCCAATTTTTCTTTTATTCTTTCCCTAACACCCCTTTTATTCTTTCCCTAACACCCCTTTTGTCGTGTTCTTCTCCTTTTTCACTCTACTCTGACAGAACTCTCTTCACACCAGTATTTCCTTTAAAAACATTTTTGTAACGATCAGGTCATTAAAGGATTGAGTTAAATTGTATTTTTGCGTACCTACCCTAGTATAGATAGATAGATAGATAGATAGATAGATAGATAGATAGATAGATAGATGTATTGAGAGAGAGAGAGAGAGAGAGAGAGAGAGAGAGAAGGGGACGGAGAAAGAAAGAAAGAAAGAAAGAAAGAAAGAAAGAAACAGGGAGAAAGAGGGTGAAAAATTGTCTGGAAGTCTGTTCATCTCGGCTGTAATATTAAAGGGATATATTTATCTCTCGTCTGATTACTCTATATCCCAACTCAGCTGAGGTCAAAATGAAAAATGTTTGTTCTGACCATAAAGAATTAAGAGATCATACCGGCAGAGCTTTTAGCTAGTTGAAATCCACCGAAAATCTGACGCATTTGACCAGGAAAGAATGCCATAAATGTGTCTTTATTTGTAAGGACCGAGTAAACATTTGAAATCACGAATGTTGTAGACGCTTGTTTTTCTTTTTCTTTTGAATTTTTGATACAACCGAGCAATGTGATCGTTACGCGCACACACACAGATTATCCAATATATGATAAAGCATGATTGATGTATTTAAAGAATGGGATTCGTATTATTTGGAATATCTAAGCAGGTAATTCAAGAAAGCGAGAAGAAAGTACTAACCATAAACTTCAAGAAAACTGAATGTATTGTCACCAGCAAAAAGAAACCCCGAACATGCCAGCTACAGATCAGAGAAAGTAAAGTAAAACAAGCTAAGAAATTTAAATACCTGGGAAGCGTGCTAACAGAGGATGGTAAGTGCGATGTTGAGATCCAAAGACGCATTGGCATGGCCAAGGACGCATTTCAAAAGCTAACCAGAGTACTGAGAGACAGAAAAATCACATTGGAAAAAAAAGAAGAGTGATACAATGCTACATCGTATCTGTCCTTCTGTATGGCAGCGAGTGTTGGACGATCTCTTGAAGGCAGCCGAAATGTACACTACTGGCCATAACTATTAAGCAACCCCAGTGTTTTAAAAAATCATGTATCCTCACTTTTGGAGATTGTAGGTATCAGGGAAGCTAGCAAACAAAAGGAAGTTCCAGAAAGAAGAAGTTACATTTAACAATTTTGATGGTAAAAGGCTGGGACCTTGATGCTATTTTGGTCATTCTGTCAGTAAGTGCCATACGTGATACACGCTTGGGCGATAATGTCCCGAAAGATAAATGACTGGGCATACAGTAACGGCTATAATTAATAGGCTACCTCAGTATTTAAAAAAATGATGTATTTCATACTATTTTTAGTATTTATTACCAAGTGAATAATTGTGAATGAAAAAGAATGGTTCTTTTGTTAATACTGTATAATAAAATGTACATCAAATGAATTTATAAATATTTGATAATTGCCTATATTGCAGTTTCATCAATGAAAGAATGAAGAAAATTTCGGGTGATTCGGACGAATTCATCCTTGCTTCCTTGCCTTGTAAAATTTTGCAAATATTAATAACAAAAGAACCATTTTGTTTTCATTTAGAATTATCTACTTGGCAATGAATATTAAAAATAGTATTTTAGAGGATTTTTACTCCTTTTTCGATTTATAATACGATTCGTCCAACATACGATTTAAGAAAAATTAAGTCAGCAACTCCAATTTGTAACCAATAAATTAAAAAATATTCAATAAACAAACAAAACATGTAATAGCAGTGTGCATATAGTAAAAGGAAAGAGCTTTTCCCCTTTAGCTGTTTGTTAACCAAAGTAAAATGAAGGAAGATTTTCTTGCGCTGAAAAGGTTTGTTAGCAAGATTTTCATGTAAGAACAAATAACATGAAGAATACAATTATTTTAAATGTAATTTTTAGTGATACAAATTTTGCTCATGATTTCAAAGTTCAAAGGTTCTTGACGAAAATATTCAGAAAAAAGACAAAGTTCTGTGTCTGTATGTACGTTAGGTATGAGTAGAAAGAGAGACATACGTCGAGTCCTTTGGCCAGCCTGTTGGTCTACTGATTAACTTGCGAATGGTTGCCGTTAAAAAGAGAGGAGAGTAAATCAAACAGCAAGCGCGGGACAAACTTTGTTTACATTAAAAAACATGTATGATTGGCTAAAAATTAACCAATCACCACACACATATGAAAAAGCTGCTTCAGAGCCGAAAGATTAAAGGCGACTGCGAATGCTAAATTGTCCTATACAAGAACAGTAGAGATTTATTACACAATCGCAGACGAGTAAATGACATGGACCGAATGTGGGTACGAAAAACATAGCAACCGCTATAGTATGATGTTTCTTAAAAACACCAGAGGTGGCCTAATAATTATGACCGGTAGTGTAGTTCTACAGAAAGATGCTGAGAATATCATGGACCTATCACGTGAGCAACGAGGACGTGTTGAAGAAGATATAAACGAGAAGAAAACTCATACATAGCATCAGGAAGTGACAGTTGAAGTTCCTGGGACATGTAATGAGGAAGGAAGGTCTGGAGAATCTTATACACACAAGACGGATAAAGAGAAAGCGAGACAGGGGAAACATATTTGATAGGCTTGGGCAAATGGATGGCGGAAAGGGGTTTGGAAGAAACACAATGAGAAAAATATTAAAGCAACAAGAGACAGGGGCAAATGAGAGTCCATGATCGCTTACGTCCTGAAAGAACACGGCATATGAAGAAGAAGGAGCATCTATTTTGATGCTACTTGATCTTTTCACGATTCAGTAGTGGAGAAATGGAATGACGAATTAAGAGTGAGTATTATAGATTTTGGATGTGTGTTGGATGTGTGTTGTGGTGCGTTGTGGTGCAGTGGATATCGGCTCCGAACGAGAAATCGGGAAGCCGAGTTCGAATTCCAGTTGAATTCAATGCATTCACTTCCGCGCAAATACTCTTGGGAAAGGTATTAATCCATCTCTTCCCTCCAGTTATGGGTTAAATAATAGGACAGATTGGATTCTCACCGCAGAAAGCAATGGCAACCTACTGCGGGATAATCTTCTGCCCAGTCAGTCATTTTCGAGACATGATCGCTCAAGCGTGTTTGTCGTATAGCACTTAACTGACTGATTATAGATTTTGATTCTAGACAATTGTACATACACACACGAAAATTTCTCAGATTAATCAATGAAAGCCTGTTTTAAAATAGCGACATGACAAATCTTTATATGATTGAAGATTTGTGGATACAAAATTGCTGTCGGAGCAAGTTAATGTATTGAAGTATAAAAATATATTGGCTTAGGTTGTTTCATGAATTTGTTCGCTATTTTTTATCATTTAATTTGATACTTACAATCTATTAATAGTTGAGATGAATCATTCAACATTGTATTGTCCTTCATTGTTAACGACTTTCTGCTAAGGAAATGACTCGACGATAGAAATCACTTAGGTTTGACTTGAAACATTCATCAAACGACAAACAGTAAGAAGCTGTGGAGTGCCATGATTGTAAGGAACATGGCACATAGAAAAATAAGCTTCTAATCTTTTATATATTTATATTTTTTCTAATACCTTATCGATAATCTGAGCATGCAAAACTGAATCGACTGAAAACATTCAGGTAATTTTGAAAAAAAGAACTTTAAATTAGGTCGTTACATGAAGTCGATTGATTTTTGTAACTTATTTAAATATTTCTACAGAAGGATGATGAGAATACCATAGACAGAACAGGTGAGCAACGATGTTGTTTTGGAAAGAATGCAAACGAAAAGGAAACTTATATTTGGCATCAGGAAAAGACAACTGAGGTTTTTGAGACACGTAATGAGGAAGGAGGGTTTAGAGAGCCTGATACTCACAGGACAGATAGAGGGAACGATAGACAGGTGGAAGAAGCGCAAGACCTATTTGATGGGTTTCAGCAGGTGGATGGTGGATTGGTGTTTGGGAGAGATGCCAAGAAGAAAAATATGAAGAGCGACAATGGTTAGAGCTAAGTGAAAATACGTGATCGCCTACGTCCCCAAAAAAACACGGCACATGAAGAAGATTATTTATTAATATCTTTGATGAATGATTGAACAATGTATTTCTCTTTTATGTTTACGGCCTCCTGTCAAGAATTCGCTCATTGTTGCGAAACAAATCAGTTGGTTCTGATATTATTAGCTCTATATCTTTCTTGAACGAAAACTTTCTCTAATTGTCAGAAATTTACCGATAAAGGTGTTAATATAAAAAACAACAGCAGGAGAATATCTGTGTAACAGAACTTCTTAACAGAGCTCTTTAATTGCGTATTTGGTCATGTTAGAGACGTGGAAGCGACATTGTCGTGTTAAACTTTATGGCCTGTTAGGTCTCATCAGCTGAATTTCCTCTTTTAACCTGTTCATTTTTTTTTGCAACATACAGATTAGCATTGACCTTTTGTTTGTTGTGTTGAACACGGTCCTAGACAAAGCAAGAGGCTTAGGGATGCCTGCGTCTTTTGTTGCCGCAGAGTCAGTGCTGGGCAATGCAAGCAACATGGCGGCGAGGCCTGGAATGACTGTGCACTTGTGCAGGAGAACCGAAAACGAGGCTCACGCGTACGCAAATCGTGGGCGGCACGAGAGAGAAAAATAGAGCCTCAATTTGACTGTAGGCAGATGGAACGTGTGCAGTTGAAGGAGAGGGATCTTTAGTGCGTAACAAAGAAGATAAATGAAGACAACAACAAACAGAAAACAAATACAGATAAGAAGAACAAGAACTCTGTTCCTGCACATAACACATAACAAATACAGTTGTTCTAAAGTATCTCATAAGAATACACAGGAGAAAGATTAGTTTTTGAACTTGACTTAAAGCAGAGAGAATAAAATGTAAAACATGCTAATTCTTGTTTACTTGGCATTCCATTCCGGAATCTATCTATCTAAAGTTATTTATAAATTGAACTTGGTCTCTGTGTGTGTGTGTGTCTCTCTCTCTCTCTCTCTCTCTCCTCTCTCTCTCTCTCTCTCTCTGTCCCCGTTACATATAGACTCCGAAACGGCTGAACCGATTTTCTTGAAAATTTACACAGTTGTACTATAAGCATCTGCGAGTGTTCCTACCTAGGTTTTGTGTCGAGGTACCCCCGATAAATCTCGAAGATCGATAATCGAAAAAATCGGGTTATAGAAGGAGTGGTCCGATTTTAATCAAATTTGATACACTCATAGACAAAGATATAAGAAACGATATTTAGAAGTTTCAAGGTTGCAGTTCTTACAATAGTGCAGAAAATCGATAATATATATATAAGACAAGATGTTTGTGTGTGTGCCTGTTTAACTGTCTGTATGTCCACAATTTTTATCCAATTCTCACCAAATTCGCACAAATATTCTTTAGCCTGAGTCTAAGCTCCAGAACCATGGATTAGTTTTAAAGCTTTCATTACACCCGAGCAACGCCGGGCTATACTGCTAGTCTGAAATTAAATTTCAATAACGTAGATTTGCAGGATGACCATATTTACTAAGACGCAGAAAAAGCTTCGAAAGATTATTCTTCGAGAACATTTGTATGAGATCATAAGAAACGAGCAAATATATGCAACAATCATATATATTAATTAAGTCATTTCTCTTGAGGGGTTTCAAAGAGATTGAGTGTCGATTTAAGATTCATTTTAAAGTCAACCGCTCAAAATAATAATTAAGCCTGCGTCGTCGATGTGTTTGATATTTTATGTGTGTTCACTGATCGTTGATTAACTGCAATCGAAGCGAATAAGATTTTCTCATCACCTGAGGTACAGATAGGATATACAAGTGATGGAATTACATACAGAATTTTACAGTGTCTCTCCATGACAGATACGGGAGAAATAATTGGTTTATTTATTTCCTTGTGAAAATTTATTCATGACACTGATATCTTTCTTATCAAGGTATCAGCATCGAGGACCTTGCAATTAATATATGATTATTTTTCTTCTTTAATGATACTCGGATAAGTGATACAGGTAAAAAATCTTATTGCTAGATCTAGAGTATTCAGGCAGATTGTAATACTTGGTTATATAATAATTTACTGGGTTAGAACATGTACATGCTTTTTGGGGGATTTTTAAATATATTTGATCGAATTAAAAATCGGAGATACCAAATCAATCAAGTACAAAATTTTAAATATCTAGGATGTGAATTGATTAGGGAGGGAAAGTGTGACACTGAAATCCGAAGGCGCGTTGGGATAGTGAAAGTTGCCTTTCAAAACCTAAGCAAAATATTAAGGAACTAGCAGTTATAGCCCGGCATTGCTAGGGTGTAATTAAAGCTTTAAAACTAATCCATGGTCCTGGAGATCAGACTCTTTGGACGTTGGCATGAAAGACTAAAAAGCAATAGTTGTTTCCGGTTAAAGCGAAACCGTAGACTGAAAGAAAAATGAATGGATGTAAGGTAAATTTTGATTTCCTGATATCGATATCAAATAAGTTTTTTCGTCGTAAACTGAATTTTGAAGACTAAATAAATCCTCTGAGTAAATGGTATCATGGCTGAGACTAAGAACTACAATTATACCTACTTAGAGCCGAACCCGAAGCAAAAACTAAAATAAAAGGGTTGAAAAAGTACAGACCAACAGGCAGATAAACAGACACACACACACAAACATCTTGCCTTATATATATATATATATATACATATTATCGATTTTCTGCACGAAAAAGAACTGCAACCTTGAAATTTCTGAATATCGTTTCTTATGTCTTTGTCTATGAGTGCATCAAATTTGATTAAAATCGGACCACTCGTTCTATAACCCGATTTTTTCGATTATCGATTTTCGTTATTTATCGGGGGTACATCGACACAAACCTAGCTAAGAACACTCGCAGACGAGTATAGTAAAACTGTATAAATTTTCAAGAAAATCGGTTCTTAAAGCTTTCATTACACCAGATCAACGCTGTGTATACTGCTAGTATATATATATATATATATATATATATATATATAAAGGAGTGTATTTGTGTGTTCGTAAATGTGTGTCTCTGTGTATGTAAATTGTCATGAAACACGCACCTCTTCAAAAAAATGATTTTGTTGATATTCATATCACTCGAAAATACTAAGAAAATGAATATTATAAGGGGGTCAGAAATTATTTTTGATTCGTCATTATCAACTAATACTTGGCGTAGGTAATAACACCCTCCCCCGCCACTTGGGTACTGTAAAATTTAAGAGGCAATAAAAATATTTTCATGGTATTCGTTTTGATGAATTTTCCTTTGATGTATCTCTGCTCCATGATTTTAAGCGTAATACTAAAGTGGTATCAAGATCTCATTGAACAGTCTAACTAAACAGGTGTAACCCTAAGTTCTCTGCTAACAGTTTCTTCTATCACGTTTCTCGCTTGTGAACATCTCTTTCATCTTTTCAATCAGGTTTGATTTGAAAAGTTCACTTCAATGTTGGCTGGTTGTTTTATGGCAAATCAACCTCGGTGGGTCATTTATTGTCAACTGAACTTTGCTGGTAATAACTTTTCCTTCAACAATTTATTTTTGTTTATATAAGTTTCTGTGTCTAGTAATACATTTTTCTTTTCGAGTATCAAGATTCATTGAGATTTGTTTTTTAGGGCAGGGTCTCTAAGTTCTACCTTTGCTATTTAACCCATAACTGGAGGGAAGGGACGGATTAATACGTTTCCCAAGGGTACCAGTGCTTAAGTGAATGCAGGGTATTCAACTGGAATTCGAACTCGGCTAACTGATTTCTCTTTTCCAAGCCAATAACGAGATTCGTCACTATACGCTTAGTAGCAGCACCTGGTATTCCTAAGCGGTTACCCATCTAAGTACTGACCAGACTCAACATTGCTTAACTTCGGTGATCGAGCGAGAACAGATGTATTCAACGTGATAGGCAGTAAGCCTCTCAATTCAATGTAAATAGTTATATTCTGTATTCTTAATTACTATTATTTTATTCTACTTGTTCCTTAATGTTTTTATTCTTCATATATATATATATATATATATATATATATATATATATATATATATATATATATATATATATATATATATTGTTGTACACTCATTACACCCACACCATTGCATGTATGGCCTTCGTTGCTTTGATTGAAATCAAATGTGGAAAATTAGAGATTATAGGAGCTTTTATATTTTAAACAGATCAGTAAAAAATTTAAACCTTTTCACAGTTGTACTATAAGCGTCTGCGAGTGTTCTTAACTAGATTTTGTGTCGAGCTACCCCCAATAAATATCGAAAATCGATAATCGAAAAAATCATGTTATAGAAGGAGTGGTCTGATTTTAATCAAATTTGATACACTCATAGACAAAGGCATGAGAAACCATATTCCGAAGTTTCAAGGCTGCAGTTCTTACAATAGTGAAGAAAATCGAGAATATATATATATATATATATATATATATATATATATATATATATATATAAGAAAGATGTTTGTGTGTGTGTCTGTTTATCTGCCTCTATGTCTGTATTTTTTTTTCATCCCTTTTATTTTAGTTTTTAGTTTTTGCTTCGTGTTTGGCTCTAAGTAGGTATAATTGTAGTTCTCATTTTCAGCCATGATACCATTTACTCAGAGGACTTATTTAGCCTTCAAAATTCAGTTTACGACGAAAAAAACTTATTTGATATCGATACCAGGAAATCCAAATTTGACTTACATCCATTCATTTTTCTTTCAATCTACGGTTTCACTTTAACTGGAAACAACTATTGTTTTTTTTCTTTCGTGCCAACGTCCAAAGAGTCTGAGCTCCAGGACCATGGATTAGTTTTAAAATGAACAATATAAGGGGGTCAGAAATGATTTTTGATCCGTCATAATTTGATTCACTGACTGAAACAAATCAGAACATTTTCAATAAACATTTTTAATAAAATCTTTTCTCTATATATGTTTATTTTAAATATTTGGCTGCACATGCAGCAAG
>JBBBDQ010000973.1:2610000-2680000 GCA_037127315.1 Ascarosepion bandense
TATACCCATGCGTGAATGGTCAGAAGTAAGAGATCTCCAAAGCGCCATGTCGTTTCCAAATTGAGTAATTTATTCCAACAATTGTGCTGAACCTGAAGAGTCCATTATTTTATGTGGCGGCTCGTAGTTAGTGGAGGCAGTTCCTGTCTTTTAAACAGCATGGGGGTTTTATTTGTTTTTGAAGTCACCTATCTTTTGCCAGAATTTACAAGATCTACAGGGCTGTTGACTGATTTGAATTAAGTTTTCTTTCTTCTAGAATGAGTACTTATCATGTCTTTATGGGCTAATTTGACCTGTCATTTACCTATAGTTTATTACATCATGACATGCGTTATGATGCCGTAGATATTGACTCAGAACGACAAATCAGGGAGCAGAGTTCAAATTCCAGTTGAATTCCTCGCATTCACTTGCGGACAAATATCCTTGAGAAAGGCATTAATCCGTCTCTTCCCCCAGTTATGGGTTAAATAATAGAACAGATTTGGTTCTATAGCCTTGGTCGGCAACTAGTCTACCGCAGAAAGCAATGGCAACCTACTGCGGGATAATCCTCTGCCCAGTCAGTCATGATATCTGCAGCATCCTTCTGTAAAACCACATTTACGAAGCTTCAAGTTTTTTTCTCATCTTTGATGATATTGTCCAGCATTCACTGTCGTATTGAAGAACTGACATCACATAGCAATCTAGCACTCTCTTCTTTGTTTCTAGGGAAATTTTCCTGTGTCTTAGTACTTTACTCAGCTTCTGGAACGCATCCTTCGCCATGCCAATTCACTTTCAGATCTGTGTCACACTTTCCATCTCCTGTTAAAACACTTCCTAGGTATTTATTTTTTACTTGCTTGATTCTAGTATCTCCCACCTGTATTTGGTATTTTGGGTTATTCTTTTTGCTAATGACCATGCATTCAGTTGTCTTGCAGTTTATTTGTAGTCCTTTCTTGTCACTCTCTTCGGCTACCTTCTGTAGGGGGTCTTGTAGTTTTCTTTCCGTGTCTGTGAGCAGCGCTGTATAGGTTAAAAAGAATAAATATTTACAGATATCTGTTAATGCTAAGCACAGTTCCACTGAACTTCCTCTAGCTTCATACCAGAACAGATTCTACTCATTACATATATGTCTGTTTTGCAGTGGCTGTTAGCAAGCCAATAATGTTGATTTTTTTCTGGTTATATCTTCAAAGGTCACCCCGTTACACTAAGCCTATTCCCAGGGAGGTTAATCCTGGGAGATATCTAAAATCAAGTAGATTCTAGTAGACATTTGAAAACATGCCTCCTGAAGAACGAATCAGTGCGTAAAAGTTTATATATATATATATATTCTCCCCATTAACAATCCACCCGGAAAGATTTTGAGAGCGGTTTCTTCAGTTTTTATAAGCACACCAGCTTGTTTTTGGCCCTGCTATGAATATATTATCTTACATGATACGAACATGAGTAGGATCATGCCAACAGGCACATGCATTCATTACCGTCTTTTTTTTTTACAGTTTCTAACCTAAAAGCGATAACGCATACAGAATTAGACTCGTATAAAAAACTATCCACAGATATGAAATTCAATATATATCCACAAACATGAACAGATAAACTAAAACACACATGAAAAAAAGTGAAAATTTTTCGATTCAACCAAGAAGCGTTGAAGTAAATTTTTGAAATGGGGAAGTGGTTTTACGAGGTCAGTCAGTTAAGTGCCATAAGTGATAGACGCTTGGGCGATCATATCTCGAAAGAGATATGACTGACTGGGAAGAAGATTATCCCACAGTAGGTTGCCATTGCTTTCTGCGGTAGACTGGTTGCCAGCCAAGGCTATAGAATCCAATCTGTCCTGTTATTTGACTCATAGCTCGAGGGAGAAGATATGTATTATATTAATAAATAATAATTAGTGAGAGATCAGTTTATTACTTCATAACAATAGAAAAACACCCCCCACACTTTATGCCCAGTAGAAAACAGTCATGTTTCTAACTATTATATTCAGTCAGTTAGTTGAGTGCCATACGTGATACATGCTTTGGGTGATCATGTCTCGAAAGGGACATGACTGACTGGGCAGAAGATTATCCCGCAGTAGGTTGCCATTGCTTTCTGCTGTAGACTGGTTGCCAGCCAAGGCTATAGAACCCAATATGTCCTGTTATTTGACTCATAGCTCGAGGGAGAAGATATGTATTATATTAATAAATAATAATTAGTGAGAGATCAGTTTATTACTTCATAACAATAGAAAAACACCCCCCCACACACACTTTCTGCCCAGTAGAAAACAGTCATGTTTCTAACTATTATATTCAGTCAGTCAGTTGAGTGCCATACGTGATACATGCTTTGGGCGATCATGTCTCGAAAGGGACATGACTGACTGTGCAGAAGATTATCCCGCAGTAGGTTGCCATTGCTTTCTGCAGTAGACTGGTTGCCGACCAAGGATATAGAACCCAATCTGGTCTGTTATTTAACCCATACCTGGAAGGAATAAATGGATTCATACCTTTCCCAAGGGTATTTGAGTGTAAGTGAATGCAATGAATTCAGCTGGAATTCGAACTCAGCTCTCCGATTTCTCGTTCGGAGCTGATATCCAATGCACCACAACGCACATCCGAACTCAAATGTGTCCTTTAGTCCTCCAGGATATATGGCCAGTGTATAGAAGCATTGGATGGATTAAGTGACTTGACCCAAAGAGTTGTGAGCTCAATAGCTGGCGACGGTAATGGCAAACAGAAACTTAGAGAGTTGACTTAAATAGAGATAACGAAGACAACCATAAGTACCATGACTCTTAGATAACAATCTACCCGAGTGATCGAAAAACGGTTCAAAACGGTCGAAACGTCGTGAATATGACAGTAAAGAAGAGTACAACAGTCCAATCAAAGTAAATGAAATTCTCAAGTTTGACATAACATTTGCACATAAGACGACTACCTGAACCGATACAAATTTTTAATTTTGTCTCTGGATGAAGATGTTGTTTGGTCGGTTGTTTTTTTTTATGGCATATCAATCTCGGCGGGTCATTTATTGCCAACAAAATTTTATTTATTTATTGCTGGTAATACCTTTTCCTTTCAACAATTTATTGTTGTTTTTTTTATATAAGTCTTTTGTCTAGTAATACTTTTATCTTTTCGAGTAACAAGATTCACTGGGGATTTGATTTTAAGGGCAGGGTCCCCAAGTTCTACCCTGTTATTTAACCCATAACTGGAGGAGAGGGACGGATTAATACCTTTCTCAAGGATACCAGTGCTTAAGTGAATGCAGGGTATTCAACTGGAATTCGAACTCGGCTCACCGTTTTCTCTTTCCGAGCCGATATCCACTGCACCACAACGCACATCCGTCACTAAACGATTACAGCACCTGGTATTCCCAAGAAGGAGTCACCGATCTAAGTACTGACCAGGTTCAACGTTGCTTATCTTCGGTGATCGAGCAAGAACCGGTGTATTCAATGTGATATGGCCGTAAGCACGCACATCCGCCACTAAACGCTTACTCCACCTGGTATTCCTAGGAATGAGTCACCGATCTAAGTACTGACCAGGTTCAACGTTGCTTATCTTCGGTGATCGAGCGAGAACCAGTATATTCAACGTGATATGGCCGTAAGCCTGGATGAAGATGTCCGGTGTGGTTTAAATGGATATTGAATCGGAATAAGTAATCGGAGAGTTCGATTCCCATTTGGATTCGTTGCATTCACTTACGCGCAAATATTCTTGGGAAAGGCATGAATCCATCTGCTCTCTCTCTAGATAGAGGTTGAATAGCAGGGTAGATTTGGTTCTATAGCCTTGGTTAGCAACCAATCACATAAAGTAATTTCCAAATTACTGCAGAACAGTCAACCGCAGAAAAAAATGGCAACCTACTGCGGGAAAATCTTCTGCTTGGTCAGTCGTTGAAAAAAAAAAAAAAAAGATATGATCGTTCAAGCATGTTTCACGTCTGCAACTTAACTGACTGGTCTGAATAAAATGGTTGGATAGCAGGACAGATTTGGTTCTATAGCCTTGGTTGGCAACCAGTCTACCGCAGAAAGAAATCCCAGCATACTGCCAGAAAATCTTCTGTCTACTCTGTCATGGATCAAAAGAGACATGACTCCCCAAGCGTCTATCACGTATGACGACAGTTAACTGATTGACTTGATGAAGATAAAAACAGAATAACTGGGTGAAAAACCCATCGGTACTTTTTATTTAATAAAATCTTTCCCTGTGTCTCTTCTACAAATACTTTCACGGCTTCTGCTCCGATGAACTTAGATCACTGGTGCCCCCTAGGTTCGAATTTGCGCGAGATACTAGATTAGCAACTAGATCCCACCCTTTTACAGTGAAACCGATAAAATGCAACCGCACCTTCTACTCCAACAGTTTCTTTTCTCGCACTTCCCGACTGTGGAATTCCTTTCCACATGACTGCTTCCCCGACGGCTACAATCTCCAGGAGTTTAAGTGTAAGGTCAATAGACACCTCCTAACAAACTCGCTTCCATTCTTTCAAACACTTTTCCCAACCACCCAACTATCTATCACCCCTCTTCTGACATTTCCTATATCTAACCACTCTTTCTGTTTAGCTTCCCCTATATAGCCCCAAGCGCAATAGTGGCAGTAGAATGTGTTGTTTGGGGTGAAATGATTAAAAAAAAAATATTCAGGCCGCATACATAAAATGCTTCTTAAAAATAATATGAGAGTATATATATATATATTTCTAAACATATACTGTTAAATATAAGAGAAAATGAATGTCTGTTGTGTTTATTCATGAGCCGTTCTAAACATCGTATTTTGGCTTTAATTTCAGGAGAAAATAAAGACAAAAATTCTCCAAATTTTGGATAATTTTTATTAAGTTAACGTTCTCTGAAGATGGCTCATTTGTACCGAAAGCTTAGAACCAATAGTCAGAGTAATGGCTAATATAAACACAAACCACTTGATCTATCATATAGGCGATAAAGACCTTCCATAGAAGCCGTTACTGAATCTGAAGGAGACTTTATCGAATAAATACAATATATTTATTCTTACCCTCACAACCCTTTCATTAAAAAGGCATTATTATTTATTTCTAAGAGTCATCTTTCTGAAAGTACAAATTTGTTCTCAAATAATCCCGATATCCAATAGTTATATGCAGAGCCGTAGCTGATGCTAAAAAAACACCGGGCACAGAGAAAATTGCCTGGATTTATTAGTTGACAATGTGATGACGTCATCAGTATCATCCGTTTCCAGAAACTATGATTTTTGCGGATTTTTTCGGCTATTCCAATGGAAATAAGGTACAGAACGTGAACGAAAGCAGGAAATCGGGTTCGGACTTTCTGAGTATAACCAGTCTTTTCTCCCAAAATTAATAAATAAACAAACAGATTTTTACTGCGTTCATTCGGATGTTTTCTTCGTTTTTCTTTCTTTCTTTCTTTCTTTTTTTCTTTCTTTCTTTCTTTCTTTCTTCGTGAATTGTTTAGTTTGATTTCTGACCAAGACATTTTTCCTTGCCCGGATTTTCACTATGATTACACGGATCGGCCCGGACCCGTGCCCGGTGTGCCCGGTAGTCAGATACGACCATGATTCTATGCACATATAAGTACACGCGTAAAAAAAAACAAAAACAAAAACACATACGCACACAAGCAGATACACAAAAAGAAGTTTAAAATCAATATCACACTAATAACTGTCGCATAAATTAGTTTTTAACTTAATATAAAAATAAAGCTAATGTCTGATATCTCCTGACGAATAGACAGAACGATTGCCAAACGTTTTGTCGACGCAATTCGGGAGTCAATGTGCTGAGTATAACATCAATCAGCTACATGACGAATTTTATTTATATTCATCCCATATATATATATATATATATATATATATATATATATATGGTAATATTTCTGTTATAAGTTTATAAGAAAAGCATACATTACTGCAAAACAAGAGCCGTTGTGTTTCGGTACTATCTTATTAGCACCTCGAGAGGCATTGAAATATTTTCTCTGTAAGGAATCATTATATATACGAGCTTAAAAACAACACAATTTTTACCAAATCCAGACAATTAAGGCGGGGGAGTTTTGGAGATTTGATCTCAGTGAACCAATAGAAAGTCATAATTAATAAAGTAATTCACTAAAAACAACGGACTGTCATCCGATCAGTTTGTAGTACTTCTAATATATATATAAACACACACACACACACACACACACACATATGTATGCATATATATATTGTCTGTTTTTTTGGTTTTACCCATAAATATGACATAACTTAAAACTATATATATATATATAAATCATTTCCACAAAAACATCTCAAAACATAGAAATATCCGGGTTCGCGATGTGCATTTAATTCATAATTATATATATATATATATATATATATTATTTTGCTTATTCACAACGTTTCAGCCGTTGTACTCTCCAACCTTCTTCAGGTAACTAGAATTTCGAACTGACCCCTTTATTTTGCTCTCCGAGGTTGATTGTTCCATTTCCAAGATTCATGCCTCTTCCGGATGTCCTAGTATCAGTTATCTTTCTTTAACACTCTTCTTTATATTTTTTCACCTCTGCTGTAGCCAGGTATTAAACTCACTACTTTTTGGGTGAAGCAACTGGATCCAAACAACGATTTTATTCTCTGGGCTGTCAGTCCTAACACATGTCCTAGAGGATGTGCCAAGACACAAATAATGTAAATACTTACAATACCTCATCTAAAAAATATAGACATCTCTCTGACTATAGCTCTATTAGGTCTCATTTAAATAGAAATGGAGACCTACCAAACACTATCCGTAACATACATGTTAATAAAATAATGAACTAGAATAATCTACATGTACAAAAGGCTAAAAAGAATGGAAGCATTATTAATAAAAAAGAAAGCAACAACACTCAACAAGATCAACTATGGATACAGCCACAAAGTGCTCATCTTATGCAGAATATAAAACATTGCTATGACTCTACATTCATACAAAATCTACAGAAAATAAAACAATTTATATATATTCTATAAATTAAAAATAGTATTTATCATTCATAATGATTGAAATTATATTGAAAGCGAAAAAGAGATAAATTGAAACATCACATAAAACGTTATTTTTAGTGAAACTCACACACACACACACACACACACACACACACACACACAGATACACACAAACATCAAGCAGTTACTTCCCCACCACCCATCACTACTAACTCAAGGGTCAAGCCACATATCTCCCACTACCAAAGAAGAAATTACTACTAAAATTCCCCTAGCTTAACCCTAATAAAACCAATACCTTTCAATAAGGATGCGGTACGGTGGTGAGAAAGCAGCGATACGCAGGCTGCCACTCGTTGTCCCTTGTGGACGTCCAACAGCGTTTGCGGAACCCACTTGCTCAGTTTGTACGTCTTACCTAGGCGGTGCAGGTGAAGTCTAACTGTTTCATCGGAAACGTTGAAATGTCTTGCAAGTTCACCACACGTTACTGTTCTCGTCAATGGCCGCCTTCAGGACTCTATCATTCAAGACCTGTGATCATCCACTGTGAGGTTCATCATGGAGAGACAAATCACCCGACTTGAATTTTCGAAACCAACGCCTTGCATTACGTTCATCCACAGCAGTATCCCCAAACGCTTGACATATGCTGCGACTTGATGCAGCTGCTGATAAGCCCACTTTGAGATCGTAACGCAAACACCCCCGAACGAAATCTTTACACACTTCCATCCTTCTCACAGCGGCCTGGCTTATAACTGATGACCGGGCACGATGCGCGTGTTTTTTATAACTTCTGATATTCCTACTTCCGGCTGTTCGAATTTGAAAACAATTGCTACACGCATTGAGTATATATTTCAGCTTCATTCAATGACTTCTCAAAAAACGGACAGAACTTTTTTGGTTACCTTATATATATGACCTTCTTTAGGTGAGTGTTAGTTTCAATAGATGGTCAAGAGAAAGAGTCTTCTAGAAATAAAATTCAACTTTCAGGACAAAAGAAAGTTAGATATATGTCGGTGATCGTGGAACATTTGGTTTCATACTAATCACTTGAATGCGTGTGGGTGCACGGTGTCAAGTGTTTAGAACTTTTGCTTTCCAACCGTAACACCCGGGTTCGAATCGCATTATGCGTTATTTACTAAGACAAATTACTTCGTGATGTTACTTTTTAACAGTTTTTGATATATGGTAGAAAAACGCTGGATAGTGAAAAGTGTACTTTTTCGACCCATTTTTTCAAAATTCAACAAAATCAATAAACATCATATTTTATTTTCAAACAGTTACTTGGTAAGGCTTCGAAATTAACCATCGGCATATCTATCTACACAAGTCTGTTCTATCTATCTATCTATCTATCTATCTATCTATCTATCTATCTATCTATCTATCCAAGTCTGTTCATATCTATCTATCTATCTATCTATCTATCTATCAAGTCTGTTCATATCTATCTATCTATCTATCTATCTATCTATCTATCTATCTATCTAAGTCTGTTCATATCTATCTATCTATCTATCTATCTATCTATCTATCTGTTTCTATGCGCGTACTTGGGACTTGTATAATTGCAAAGTAAAGAGATTTCCTAAGATATTCTTATATTTTTAGGCGTAACAGAACCGCAAATCTATGACTAAATCCAATGGTTTCAAACACGGATAAACATTAGATTTACCTTTCGAATCGTTTCTTGGTCGGGTTGCAAAATTATTATCAGACTCGTTAGTAAGTGAGCCACAAAACTATCTAAATTCAATGGAAATCCACTCTACAAAATGACATTTACTGAAAGAAATATCTTCACGTCCAAAAGTATGGTATATCATGAAATTCCTTTGTTGCATTATACAATGGAACAGTCAATATTTCGTGTATTTGCATATTGATAAAGAAGGCAGTTAATTGAAAAGAGCTCTTCACACGAGGCAAATTGATTTCTATCAAAATACGATTGCCTTTCAAATGCTGCTCGTTTGACAAGATCGTCAACAAAGGAATTGTTTGAGAGATGTAAAAAATGGAACACGAATTAGATTTTATACACGCGGTCTCATGCTTATTCACGCGTGATAATCGGTACTATCATCTAGATGGGCTAGCTTTTGCAAACGGAGTGTATATTCCTATGTGTATATCACTGGTTGCCTCAGTCCGTACGAGCATACACACGTGCAGACACAGAGGCGGGCTCAAACACACACTAATTTACACCCGTAGGCACATAACTGAACACACATGCATCCTTAAGTGTATACACATTTACTTGAAAATTCAGTAAACACACACACACACACACACACACACATACACACACACACAATGGCAACCTACTGCGGGATAATCTTCTGCCCAGTCAATCATGTCTATTTCGAGACATGATCGCCCAAAGCGTGTATCCCGTAGGGCACTTAATAAAAAAGTAATAACATAATCCCTATTGGGTGTCTCTGTGTGTGTGTATGTGTGACCGACAGGGATTATGTTATTACTTTTTTATTAAGTGCCCTACGGGATACACGCTTTGGGCGATCATGTCTCGAAATAGACATGATTGACTGGGCAGAAGATTATCCCGCAGTAGGTTGCCATTAATTTTTGCGGTAGACTGGTTGCCAGCCAAAGCTATAGAACCCAATCTATCCTGTCATTTAACTCATAGCTAGAGAGAGAAGAGATAGATCATATGACATTAAGTATAATTAGTGGGGGATCAGTGTATTACTTCATAAGAATAGAAAACCGTTCTCCTCCTTTTTGTCTAGTAGAAGCCTTAATCATCTCACTATTATATTCATGCAGTCAGTTAAGTGCCATACGTGATACACGCTTGGGTGATCATGTTTTAAAAGAGGCATGACTGACTGGGCAAAAGGTTATCCCGCAGTAGTTTGCCATTGTTTTCTGCGGTAGACTGGATGCCAGCCAAAGCTATAGAACCGAATCTGTCCTGTTATTTAACCCATTAATGGAGGGAATAAACAGATTAATACCTTTCCCAAGGGTATTTGTGCAAAAGTGAATGCAAGGAATTCAAACTCGGCTCCCCGATTTGTCGTTGCCGAGTCGATATCCATTGCACCACAAAGTTCTCGTTCACTTTCGTTGATTTTATCAGTGCTTAAAAGGAAAATATGTAGCGTTTTGTTGCGTCAGTGACTATATCTTGTGACGCAATTCTTGGTCATTAGCTTCCATCCACCATATTCCTCAGGTCTCATCCCTTGCAACTGTTTCCTTCTCCAAAGTTAAATCCCATTTAAAAGGAACAAGATTTCAAGACATCTAGAAATTTATAGAAAATACGCGCAGGCTCTTCCATAAAAGGTCTTTCAGGAATGCCTCCATCGAGGCTGGATAATGTTTGTGTCTTCGGAGGGCGACTATCCCGAAAGAGATTAAATGACGTTCTGTATTTATAGCGACATTTCCGGTAAGTTTTAATCAAACCTCGTATATATAATCGTTTAAGTGGATAACAGATCAGATACTGGGAAGTGTACTGAGGCTAGAAATTGCATGGGCTACAAAGTTTCAGAAGATACGGAACGACATTATCGTCCACATTCCGAAGGTACACGACGTATATAAAAAAAAGAATCCGTTCATTTCTTTTTTTTTTATAAGCGTTTCACCCCGAGCAAGGCATGTCACTGCCACTACTGCGCAGGGGGCTACATAGAGTGGAGAAAGGATGATTAAATATAGGAAATGTCAGAGGGTGGGTGATAGGCGGGTAAGGATACAGAGAATGAGGGTTGGGTAGATGAGAGTGTTCTGAGAATGATTGGGAGTTAGTGTGATAGGAGGTGTCTATTGACCCTACATTTAAACACCTGGAGATTGTAGCTGTCGGGAAAACAGACTTGTGGAAGGGAGTTCCACAGGCGGGAAGCGCGAGAAAAGAAGCTGTTGGAGTAGAATTTACGGTTACATCTTATTTGTTTAACTGTAAAAGGTGGGACCTAGTTACTAATTTAGTATCTCGTGTAAATTCGTGCTTAGGCGGCACCAGTGATCTAAGCTCATCGGAGCAGTAGCCATGAAAGTACTTTTAGGAGAGGCACAGGGAAGCCACATCACGCCGGTGAGAGAGTGGTTGCAGCCGGTCTGCCAAGTCAGTATCAACCACGTTACAGATCCTCCTTTGTATTTTGTCAAGAAGCCCAAGGAGAGCAGCAGGGGCACCCGAGCAGATATGGCAGCAATATTTCAATACATGGGCGGATGGTAGATTTGTATATGTGCAGAATAGATTCAGGTGGGAAAAACTTCCGGGCCCTGCACAGGAAGCCGACTTTCATAGCAGCAGATTTGGCAATGGATTCGATATAGTCATTCCATTTGAGGTCCGCCAAAAGTGTAAGACCAAGCAGGCGTAGTTTTTTTGTTTTTTTTTATAAGCCATTTCCTACCCCAGGCCACTACGGATTGGAGGTCCCTTTCAAGTACGGCAGCGAGGTTCACTTTGTCGTCCACACCTGGTTTTTGATCGATGCGAGAGTAGATTGTTGTGTCATCGGCATACATGCCAACTTGGGATCTAATGGTGTCGGGGAGATCATTAATGTAGATCAGAAAGAGTGTGGGACCTAGGATAGAACTTTGACTTATTACTATTTATATATGAACAAAATACATATTCCGAATAATTAATCATATTTTACACAAATTGGACAGAACATTGTATAATATGCAAGTGAGGTAATTCAATCTGTTCATCTATAGGGATATTTTTCAGTAACAGTCAGTCAGTTTAATGCCATACGTGATACACGCTTGGGCGATCATGTCTAGAAAGAGACATGCTGACTGGGCACAAGATTATACCGCAGTAGGTTGCAATTGCTTTCTGCAATAGACTGGTTGCCAGCCAGTGCTATAGAACCCAATCTGTCCTGTTATTTGACTCATAGCTAGAGGAGAAAGATATGTATCATATTATTAAGTAGTAATTAGTGGGGGATCAGTTTATTACTTGATAACAATGTAACACTGATTCCCGATTTTATGCTCAATAGAAGCCTTAATCATGTTTACAAATACTATATTTAATCAATCAGTTATGTGCCATACGTGAAACACGCTTGGGCGATCATGTCTCGAAAGAAACATGACTAACTGGGCAGAAGATTATCCCGCAGTAAGTTGCCATTGCTTTCTGCGGTAGACTGGTTGCCAGCCAAGACTATAGAAACCAATCTGTCCTGTTATTTGACTCATATCTAGAGGGAGAAGATATGTATTATATTAATAAGTAGTAATAGCTGGGGGATCAGTTTATTACATCATAACAATAAAAAATGAGCCCCCACTTTATACGCATTACAAGACTTAATCATGTTTCCAACTATTATATACCATCAGTCAGTTAAGTGCCATACTTAATACACTCTTTGGGGGATCATGTCTGGAAAGAGACATGACTGACTGGGCAGAAGATTATCCCGCAGTAGATTGCCATTTTGTTTTTAATCATATCACCCCGAACAAGGGGGTAACGCCACTGAAGTGCAGGGGGCTACGTAGGAGTGAAAAGATTGGAAAAGAGAAACCCGGAGACCACATCCTAAATAAGGAACAAGGGGTGAGCCTCTTCACCTGTTCAATAGACGTGGGTGGAGTGTGAACCGGGCGATAGTTTAGTCTTTCTACTCCAATTAAGTTGCTTTCTGCTGTAGACTGGTTGCCAGCCAAAGCTATAGAACTCAGTCTGTTCTGTTTAACCCATTGATATTAAATAGTTCTGTAGACGTTTTTTTTTTATTTCTAACAACATTTTTCATTTGGTTATAATTTTGCTAGCATTTGTATGACATTTTTTCCTATTAAAATTTATCTTTGGATGATGTTTTCATTGATCATTTCAAACCAGTTTTTTTAGATACTGTAAGAAATAATAATAGTTTAATGTTACATGTCTTGCTAATCTAAACTTATTTATAAATGGAATTTTGTGTGTGTGTGTGTGTGTGTGTGTCTGTGTGTGTGTGTCCGTTACCTATAGACTCCGAAACGGCTGAACCGATTTTCTTGAAAATTTACACAGTTGTACTATAAGCTACTGCAAGTGTTCTTAGCTAGGTTTTGTGTCGAAGTACCCCCGATAAATATCGAAAATCGATAATCAAAAAAATCGGATTATTGAAGGAGTGGACCTATTTTAATTAAATTTGTTACACTCATAGACAAAGACATAAGAAATGATATTTACAAGTTTCAAGGTTGCAGTTCTTACAATAATGTAGAAAATCGATAATATATACATATATATATATATATATATATATATATATATAAGGCAAGATGTTTGTGTGTGTTTGTTTATCTGCCTGTATGTCTGTATTTTTTCAGCCCTTTTATTTTAGTTTTTGCTTCGGGTTTAGCTCTAAGAAGGTATAATTGTAGTTCTTAGTCTCAGCTATGATACCATTTACTCAGATGACTTATTTAGCCTTCAAAATTCAGTTTACGACGAAAAAAACTTATTTGATATTGATAGCAGGAAATCACAATTTGACTTACATCCATTGATTTTTCTTTCAGTCTACGGTTTCGCTTTAACTGGAAACAACTATTGCTTTTTAGTCTTTCGTGCCAACGTCCAAAGAGTCTGAGCTCCAGGACCATGGATTAGTTTTAAAGCTTTCGTTACACCCGACAAACGCCGGGCTATACTGCTAGTTAATTCATTGATAGGAGATTCTTTACTTTCCTCAGGATAATTACTCGTAAGTCTATATATCGAACTCAATCGGAATTTGAACTCGGTTCTCCCATTAAGGATTCCGAGCCATTATGCATCTGTACATCCAAGCTTACAGAGCCTGGTATTCCGAAGCAGTCACCCACCTAGATACTGACAAGGATCGACGTTGCTTAACTTCGCAGCTTGTACAAGAACCAGTGTTTTATTATGATGTAACTGTAAGCTATTTGGGATTATGGTATCGCATATTCCGTCGTCTGTGAAAATATAGCAATATACTTGAATTCGTGTTCTTGATTCATTTCGGCATCTCCAATTCGTGGCTTTAATCTCTTCACTTAATTCCTGTAATCAAGTCACTTCGTTAAATCGCTCTTTATTTTACTTAGTAAGTGATATACCGACTCCATCAACATTCATATAAGGACGAGGGGGTTTTCACGGCTTACTTGTGTAGACACAATGACAAAATAGATAACATCGCTGAAGTCAGCAAAACACGTTCATTGTCAGTATGAGCGTGTCTTTCTAATTCTTTTTCTTTATCTCTCTTCCTCTCACTCTTAGGAAATGTTTATTCGCTGATTAAATAACATTACTGCTGATTAAGAATAAATAAAAAAAAAAACAGAAATGGCACTCCTTATTACCCATTTTCTCAATCTTTTTATTTCTCTCTCTCTCTGTATACAAATGTATATATATATATATATATATATATATATATATATATATAAAGTGGACTTTGAAGTTAACACCCAGAGGCAATGATTTATTTCTTGTTTAAACGCAATCATTAGAATTTGGCCTGACGATTGTGTTTAAGCATGAAACAGACTACTGCCTGTGGGTGTTAACTTCAATGTCCACTTTTATAATTATATCAGCTCTGTCCCTAATATTGAGCACTTTAAGACTTAAATATACCATATATTAACACAATATTTTATGACAAACTCACACACGCATATATATTGAGTTCTTTCGATAACTGACGTGTGCATACATTGTTTATATACAACACATTAAAATTCCCCTTCTCTGATTCCATGCACCTATGGCTTAGTGGGAAGCGACTCCGACTGACATTAAATCGGTCGAGTTTCGATCACTGCCAGAAGCAAGGGGGTGTGTCTAAACACACTGATGAGCTGTCATACAGCGAATCAGACTTGTATGTTCAAGACTAATCTATTATGCTCTCATTACAATTGAGCTCTCTAGAGAAGAAAATTTTAAAAACAGTTTCCACTTCTGAAATAAGAGCAATGCTCTTCAGAAATGAATTGAGTTCTTTCATTGACTGGTATGTGTATACACTGCTTATATACAACACGTTAAAATTTCCCTTCTCTGGTTCCATGCGCCTATGGCTTATTGGGTAGCTACTCCGAATGACACCAAATCGGTCAAGTTTCGATGCAGACCAGAAGCAAGTGGATGTCTCTAGCCATACTATGAGCTGTGATACAGCGAAACATATATATATATATATATATATATATATATATATATATATATGTGTGTGTGTGCGTGTGTGTTTGTGTGAGTGTGTTATAAAACAAAACTCAGCACATCATATCAGTTATAAAATATAGCTTGTTTCAATGAGTTTAATTAGCTCATATCATCAGATCTTACAATATTTCCTCCATCTGGTAACAAATTTCTGCTGGAATCAGAATTTCCAGCATAAATTTTGTACCAGATGGAGGAAATATTGTAAAGTCTGATGATATGAGCTAATTAAACTCATTGAAATGAGCTATAGTTTATAACTAATATGACGTGTTGAGTTTTCCTTTATAAACTTCATATTTCTCGGGTTAACACCCATCGAGCTCGCTATATGGATTTACCAATTAATATTTTATATTAAGGTAATCTTGTTGGATTAACTTCACCGTTTACGGACTGACACCTATATATATATATAATCGGTCATAATTATTAGGCTACTCCAGTGTTTAAAAAAATGTATTTAATACTATATTTTAGTATCTATTGCTATATGAATAACTGTGAATGAAAATAGAATGGTTCTTTTGAGGCACATATTATTGTGCATCAAATGAGTTTATAAATATTTCCATTTCATCAATTTAGGGGGATTCGGTCGACTTCATCTTTGCTTTCTTGCCTTGGAAATTTTGCAAATAATAACACAAAAATCATTCTATTTACATTTAGAATGATCCACTTAGCAGCAATAAATACTAAAAAATAGTATGAAATATATATTTTCTTTTAAAAACTGGAGTGGCCTAATAATTATGGCCGATAGCATATATATATATATATATATATATATATAAATTGCAGAGGAACAGTGGCAAACAAATATATGAATATTTTGTGTTCGGTCACTATTCACTGAGAATTTTATCAGAAATGTAGAGGCTCTACCAGTTAAAAGAGCAATGAGTTATCTGTCTTCGGTGTGGTAGTAGAGAAAACGGCCTTAGATGATGCTTCATTTATATTTTACTGAAATGGTAAACACACATACCTTTTTATATATATGGAGAGAGAGACAGAATTTGCCTGAGAATATCTGTCATATGCATAAGTCAACGCATGTGATTTGTCTTTATAATGTATCTTTTAATGTTAGCTGTGCTGCAATAAAAATATGCGGTTATCTGCTCACTTGTATTTAATTATACGTGTAATTAAATTTCTGATAATAATTACACATAAACAAAAAAATTATTTTTGTTGATTATGAAACTGAATAAAATCTGTCAAAAGAAAATCATTATTCAATGTTTCTGTTGAAAACCATCGACAGTAAGACAGAAGCAAAGCGCATTAAATAGGCGTGTATATACATACAGCTATGCCTACATACATACATACACACACATACGCATAAAAGTGAAAGATTGATTCTCTTATGAGAACTTGTCTAGCACGATATGTTGAACCAAATTTCGTAGTATATGCTAGCATTAACACATCCATTTTACCACTTGTTGCACACACATATACATAAGTAAGCGTGCATATATATATATATATATATATATATATATATATATATATATATTTCATATTTTCTTTTATTGTATGTTTTTATAAATTTTATTTAATTTAAATCTAGTTTTATATTTAAATTATATGTCAAGGTTTTCCCAAAAATAATTTTTTCTAATAATTTCATCCCATTAATTTAAACCAAAAACCCCTATGATTTATTTATCAACACGTCTGTTAACGTTTCTATGGAGATTCATTTTTTTCCTTTTTCTTTCCTTTCTTTTCTTTTTTTCTTTTCTTTTCTTAGCCTACTTGCCTTTCAACCACCCCTTCCCACTTCTTTTACTTCTTTCTTTCCTTTATCTTTCGCCTTCCATTTATTAGAGCCAGACAAGGCTAAATTTTCACTTACAACTTTTAACTCAGTTTAAAAGTAAGGTTTTCCAAAAAATCTATAAATATATATTGATTTCTGTTTGTTTTCTTATTAATCCCACCCCTTTAATTTTTTTCTGATGTATATTTTGTTTTTTTAACTTCCGCCGGTAAAATATCTCGGTTTATTTTGAAATAAAGAAGTTGCCGATCTTGCGTGAACTTTCTCTTAGGGATTTCATATAGAAATGGCCATACAACTGATTTGAACATCGAAATTTATTTTATTTTATAATTGGCTCTGTAATTTTAAATATTAATTACATTGAGCCCTTCACCTTGATCAGTTTTTAATATTAATGTAATTAATATTAATTAGGATCTGGTCTTTGGGATTTACCTTCCTGATTTTCCTTTTGGATTAAAGTTTTATATTTAGAATATATATATACATATATATATATATATATATATATATATATATATTAATCCAAATATATTAAGGCTTTTGCAAACCATTGATTATTGAACTTTGCTCTCATTTAAAACTCTGAAAAATCCTGACTTCACAGGACCTCATTTTCTTTTTCGTCTCTTTTTACTTTCTCCTTTCTCCTTCTCTCTCTCTCTCTCTCTCTCTCTCTTTCCCTCTCTCCATATATATATCTATATCTGTATACACTTGTCTTTATATACATACATATAAGGAGTGTGATTAATAAGAAAGTGATTTTAAATTTTCTGTGATGTATATTATTTTTTTAACTGCCGGTAAAATATCTCGGTTTATTTTTAAATAAAGAAGTTGCCGATGATGCGTGAACTTTCTCTTAGGGATTTCATGTAGAAATGGCCATACAACTGATTTGAACATCGAAATTTATTTTATTTTATAATTGGCTCTGTAATTTTAAATATTAATTACATTGAGCCCTTCACCTTGATCAGTTTTTAATATTAATGTAATTAATATTAATTAGGATCGGGTCTTTGGGATTTACCTTCCTGATTTTCTTTTTGGATTAAAGCTTTATATATATATATATATATATATATATATATATATATATATATATGACTGAATTGAATAGACCCCAAGATAAATTTTATGTCTGATTTTTATTTTTTTTTGATAAACAAGATAAATTAACATAGAGGATTTGATAAAAATTTCTCATAACAATACTGGAAATGCTACGAACCAAAGGAGCATCAGATCTATCCGAATTCGAGGACGAACTGTGGGCTAACATGAAGGTTGTCTTAATCAAAGAAAAAAATCTGAAAATCTTTCAATACCCCTTTTTTACTGTTAATAGATTGATCGTACAATTCACCAGAGAGGCTGAGACGAAATGGGATCAATAAACTTCAATGGCCAAATCAGTCCCCCGATATTAACCCTATTGAACACCTTTGGGGTATATTAGATCGAAAAATCCATAAAATGAACAGGAAGCTATCTTCTAAGCCCGAACTTTTTAGGATGATTACGTGAAACATGGCAAGAAATCTCTCAAAATGATATTCATGAACTCATCGCTAGCATGCCTAGAAGGGTCCTTGTATTAAAAAGCAAAGGGGATGTCAACTAAGTAATAGTTATTAAATTTATAACTATTTATAATTACTTAATTTGTACAAATTTCTTGTTTAATAAAATAATTACTTGTTTAATAAAATAAACGATTTCTTTGAGTGTCTATTCTATTCAATTTTATCATCTCTCTCTCTCTCTCTCTCTCTCTCTCTCTATATATATATATATATATATATATATATATATATATGAAATAGTATGAGGAAAAAAGATACAAGATGAAAACTATATATTTTTAGCCGACGCGTTTCGGGCACTGACAGCGTTTATGAATTTATTTGAAATAATTGAATTGAAATTAAAATTACCCTTCCACGAGGCCATTCACCTATGGTCTAGGGGTTAGCGACCCCGACTGATCCCGGCCAGAAGCAAGTGGATATCGAGCCATATTGATGAGCTATGATACACACTGATGAGCTATGATACAGGGAAACAGATTTGTACGTGGATGACAAATACTTATATATATATATATATATATATATATATATATATATATATACTAATATTAATGTACCCAAACCAGCACCTACTCTTTAGTTTTAGAAAGGAATGCATTAGTAAGTGCAGCCATAAGGCGAAATTTGTGAACATTTAAAATGTAAATTCTAAATTCAGTTTTTAAGAGATAAAATATAAACTAAATTGCTTTTGATTAATTGATTAATTAATTAATTTTTTTAATAGTAAATTTGAACCCCTCTACCTTCCTCTTCTTTTCTCCTATTAATATCTACCTTTTATGAAGTAAGGATACTTATACTACTTTAACCCCCAATTTTTTCTGCAAGTATGTATATATATCTTTTTACAGCACATAAAATTTCTTTTTTAAATATTTTTTATAAATTTTTTTTTAATAAATTTTATTAATTTTATTTTTAATTTAAATCTAGGTTTATAATTAATAGATTAATTTAATTAAATTTAAATAAATCATATGTCAGCTTTTTTTTACCCAAATAATGTTTTTTCTGAAAACTTTTTTTTTAATACTTTAACCCATTTATAAACGCTAGTTTTGTTAAAACATCTCTAGCGTCTCTATGAAAAGGGAAATTTTTCTTTTTTTCCTTTTTACTCCCTCTCTTTCCATTTTGTTTAGCTCTTCTCAATCAAACACCACTTACTCATTCTTCCGTTACCCACTTCTCCTTTGTAAAGCTAGACAAAGTCAAACTTTTCACTTACAACTCAATCTAAAAGTAATGTTGTCCAAAATCTTAAAATAGACATTGATTGCTATCTAGTTTTATGTGATGTAAATTTTTATACTTCCGCCAGTAAATTCTTAATTTTTCAAAATCTTCTTATTTAACTTTTTTTTATTTCATTTTGAAATTTGATAGTTGCCGATGAGATGTGAAATCTCTCTTAGGGAGTTCATGTTGAAATGATGATTCAGCGGTTTTGAACTTCGAAATTTATTTTATTTCTTATATATATATATATATATATATATATATATATATATATATATCAGTTTCATTAAGTAATGAATTTGAACAATCTCGGCTACTGGCCTGTGTTTATATTGTATATAACACGCTAAATCCGCCTTCCTCTACCGAGCGCCCATAGCTTAGAGGTAGAATCGCCGACAGATCTCAATTCGGTAGGGGTTTTATCGTGGCTAGAATCAATCGGTTGTCTAACCGTACTGATGAGCTGTGATACAGCGAAACAGATCTGTCTGCGGACGACTATATATATCGCATTGAATCGTGAACATGACAGTTTATTCAACATAATAATTTCAAATTATCTTGGCAGCAACGTTAGACTGAGAAGGTGAAATAGTTTAATCTCCTGGAGGTTAGCATCAGGCATCTTGATGGAAGGTTAAAAAACTTTTCTGAGACGAGTAAGAGAGATAAACAATGCTAGCTCCAGTTAACAATAGACTGAATGTAATTTTCAAAATCAGCTAATAATTGAAAATCACATGGTAACAATGTAATGTCAATGCGCAAGAGTAATAATCTGATGATTCTTTAAACTTGTTTGTTTCTAGTTTACCAATCTCATCTGTAAAGAAAAATAACGGGTTTTTAGTTCCTGTCCTCTCCGGATTACATTAGTCTATGGGAAACTTTTCAGTCGGGACCCTAACACTGCAATGCAGACAGAAACATCGATTCTATTTTAATTTTCTTACTTCTCGTCATATGCCAAAAGCGGAGGTTATTTTCGTTTTTTGACAGAAACTAGAAGCAGATTGAGATAAAATTTAGGGATATCAGCGAGTTTCGCACCATTTTCACGAGGTAGTTTGTCCTTTCGCTGAAACAACAGCACACAGAAGAACCTGGTGAGAGCAAAACATCAGAGCAATTGGCTGAACTCCAGCTAAAAACAAACCTACCGTTGTCGCGTGTTCTTATGATTTACACTTAATTATAGTCAAATACAATCGATCACTGTCAGGATCAAATCATCCCCTTTTTTTGAGGGCGTCAAATTTCAGTACACGAGTGTTTCTATTTATTCAAGCGTACCGATTACAGATCGTACCCTTCTCATATAAACAATTTTACATTGACCAATTTACTCTACATATAATTATACCTTTGTTGCTACGATATTTACCCTCTCACACCCTGATTGAGCACTCTGGAAGAATGGAATTTTAAAACGAAAACAGTAGCTACTCTAGTATATAGGCATCGTTCATTCAGTAATGAATTAGAACACTCTCACTACTGGCGCATGAATACATGCTATACCACAGGTTAAAAGTCTGCCCCCTTCTACCGAGCGCTCGTATCTCAGAGGTAGAATCGCCGAATGACGCCAATTCGGGCGGGTTTCAATTCTGGGCAAAAAGCAATCGGATATCTAACAGTACTGATGAGCTGTGATACAGCGAAACAGATTTGTCTGCGGATATATATATATATATATGTGTTTCACCTGAAATTAAAGCTAAATACGATGTTTAGAAAAGGCTCATTATTAAACCTAATAGACATTAATTGTTTGTTATATTTAACAATAGCTGTTTAGAATATATATATATGCTTGTCATCCACATACAAGCCTGTTTCGCTGCATCACAGCTCATCAGTGTGGCTAGACGCATCCACTCGCCTCTGGCTGGGATCGAAACTCGACCGATTTAGTGTCAGTCGGAGTCTCTACTTCCTAAGCCATCGACGCATGGTATCAGAGAAGAGAAAGTTTAACGTGTTGTTTATCAGCAATATATATATATATATATATATATATATATATATATATATATATATATATATATATATATATATATATATATATATATATATATATATATATATATATACGTTTGTGTTTGTGTTTGTGTGTGTGTGATATTTGAACAAATACATATTTCTCATCTTCTACTAATGCTACGCCACTGTAATATAAAATACATAGAAAATCCACACATGACAACGCTGTCATGATATCTTCTGCCATATCTTACCAGTAAAAATGTCCCATCTTTGTAGCTTTAGTATTTTTAAACACTGCATTAGGTACTCATTCGATAGCGATCAAGCGCAGCCTTTTGCTTCACCTGTAATTCTTTCGTAGATATTACTCGTAGACTCCTTAATTTTAGAGTTTATTGACTTTTATATCTTTTAAATTGTTATGTTACCTGATTTATATAGACGTTTCTAGTATTATTATTTGTACTGTTTTTTGTTTAAGTGATATTGATTTTATTATAATTCATTCTACACCTTAGGTTTTTGTGTTTTTTTTTTATATGTTGTCATCTGTTCAAAACATAGATGTTCTTGGACTTGTATTTCTTCATCATCTCTTTCGCATTTCCTGATAATTATAGTTTTAGAATACTATGACAGAATTTATTACTTTTAAAGAATTTCCTTCAGAAAATGTTTGTCACAACGTAGCTCCACATGGAATTTCTCTGGAGTAGGGAAACAGAAAATGTTGGCACTGATTCCAAATCCAAACTTGTCCAAAGTCGGATTTACTTGAAAGATTTTAGATTATCTGGAAAGTGAACAAAATCTGAGATTATTCAATGCGACTGTCTCAAGAAGGAAGATTCGAAGAAAATAACAACCATTCACGAAAATTCTGCTGATGCTTGGAATACTAGTATTATTACTTCTACATCTGCTAATACTACTGCTAATAATAACAACAATGATGAGAAAATAACAAGAATGATAATCAGGAATGGCGTGAAAGACAGTTTCTACGAATAGAAGATTAAAAGAAGAACAGAATGTAAGTTAAAACCATTCTTTTGGAGTAACATTCGCTTTCCGTGACTTTAATATACTGAGTGTATGCATTACTTGGCCGTACTAATCTCACTCTCCATATATGATATGCGCTAAAAAGACCGTCTCCTCCCACCGGATGCCCAGTGGCCCATGGGTAGAGCCGCCGACTAACACCAACTCAGTTGGGTTTCGAGCCCCGTTTGTGCAGCAATCGGAGTCTAACCGTACTGATGAGCTGTAATAAAGAGAAACAGATCTGTATGCGGATGACAATATTCATTTTTTAAACGAGTTATTTCGCTACCCAAATTTCTACCATGAGTGGTGTTTCAGGCGATATTTAATAACTGATTTTACCCTTTTATATTTATATATATATATATATATTAAAAAAGGATTAATTCAAAAAAAAAAAAACAGAAAATTTTCTGTTGCTGAGGTGATGTGTTATCCCCCGTGGGGATCTTCATATCGAAATGGCCATTCAACATCTTTGAATTAATCCTTTTTTAATATATATTTGCTCTGTAATATTTTATTACATGGAGCTCTCTTCCTGTGTCATTTTTTAATATTAAAATAAAATTTTTAATATTAAATAGGATCGGGTTTTTTGGAATTCACCTTCCTGCTTTTTTCCCTTGGGTTGAAGTATCTGAATTAAAATATATATATATATATATATATATATATATATATATATATATATATATATATATAGTCGCCGACTGACGCCATTTCGGTAAGGATTCAGTCCTGGGTAATAAAAGCAATCGGAGTGTAACCGTACTGATGAGCTGTGATACGGCGAAACAGATCTGTCTGCGGATGACAATACAATCTATATATATATATAGGTTAGGCCAAAAGTAATTGCACAGTTAGTAAAAACAGTAATCTTAAGATTATATATACAATGATATTTACTAAACAATTTCTACATTGCCAATTAAATTTTATTGGAAACATTTTTTGTTGATATATATATATATATATATATATAAGTGGATGTGTGTAGCCACACTGATGAGCTGTGATACTACGGAACAGGCTTGTATTTTGATGACTCATCATAGCTCATCAGTGTGGCTACACACATCCACTTGTTTCGAAACTCGACCGATTTGGTTTTAGTCGGAGGCGGTACCCTCTATGCCATAGACGCATGGAATTAGAGAATGGAAATTTTAACGTGATGTATATAAGCAGTGTATACACACGCTATTCAACGAAAGGCATCAATTTATTTTTGTCACGCATACATTCCAAATGTAAACGAGTTATCACGCGACCTAGGTTTCTACCATGAGTAGTGTCTTCAGGCGAATTGCAATAACTGATTTTTTTAAGAACGCTCACGTAACAGTGTTTTTTTTTTTTTTGAAAGCTTACGTGGCAGGGAATATTTGAACGCACAATTTTTAAAATTAAAACGAATTATAGTGTTTTCATACACTGTTGCATGAACCTAACAGGTATTTCTTAATATAGTTACACTTAGTCATAATTTCTGTTCTTTAATTCAGTAGTTTGTTTTTGTATGAGAATAGCATAATCGCCAACTTTTTTTTCCTAGCACATCAGGAAATATATAAATATATATATATATGTGTGTGTGTGTGCCCGTTACGCATAGACTCCGAAATGGCTGAACCGATTTTCTTGAAAATTTATATAGTTCTACTATAAGCGTCTTCAAGTGATCTTAGCTAGGTTTTTGGTGAGGTACCCACGATTAATATCGAAAATTGATAATCGAAAAAATCGGGTTATAGAATGGGTGGTCCGATTTTAATCAAATTTGATACACACATAGACAAAGACATAAGAAACGATATTCAGAAGTTTCAAGGTTGCAGTTCTTACAGTAGTGCAAAAAATCGTTAATATATATATATATATATATATATATATATATATATAAAAGGTAAGATGTTTGTGTGTGTGTCTGTTTATCTGCCTGCATGTCTGTAATTTTTTCAGCCCTTTTATTTTAGTTTTTGCTTCGGATTTGGCTCTAAGTAGGTATAATTGTAGTTCTTAGTCTCAGCCATAATACCATTTACTCAGAGGACTTATTTAGCAATCAAAATTCAGTTTACGACGAAAAAAATCTATTTGATATCGATACCAGGAAATCAAAATTTGACTTACATCCATTGATTTTGGTATCGCTTCAACTACTGCATTTTAGTCTTTCGTGCCAACGTCCAAAGAGTCTGAACTCCAGGACCATGGATTAGTTTTAGAGCTAATATATATATATATATATATATATATATAAATGAAATTTATGCGGAATTGTACTAAAAAATATTGACGATCAGCTTGATAAATGGAAAGAATTATTGCAAGTCATAGTGAATATATATCTGAATACAATGTAACAGTGTTTTAATTTTTGTCAGAATAGAATAATGTGACTAAAACTGAATGACAGACCCTTATGCTCACACACACACACACACACACACACACACACACACACACACACATATATATATATATATATATATATATATATCTTGTAAAAAATATGCTCATTTATGATCTGAGATTAGGGACAGAATGGTTTAAATAAAAGAAGACTAGAGGAAAACTGTATTTTAAATCGTCTACGCGTTTCGTCTGTGATGGACTTTATCAAAGCAAAGAGACGAAATGAGCTTTAATCCAAATTACGTATCTATAAACCACAGTTTCGGCAACGATAAAAAAATTACCAGAAGATTTTAATTTTAGAACTACTTCATGTGTAATGCAATGTCACGAGATGTTAAAATGAAGAGACTTTTTATTATGTATGTTAGTCTGTTTCAGTATCAGTTCCATAAGCAAAGGTGAAAAACCGGGGCGAAAATTGATATTTTAACATTGCACTACACATGAAGAAGTTCTAAAATTAAAAAAATATTCTGTTAATCTTTGAGAATGATTTGTGAGTGTTTTTGTAGTTTCCAACACTGTTTGTTTAGAGATACGTAATTTGGAATAAAGCTCATTTCGTCTCTTTGCCTTGATAAGACGAAACGCGACGGCGAGTTAAATACAGTTTTCCTCTTCCCTTCTTTTTATTTAAACCATACATATATATATATATATATATATATATATATATATATATATATATATATATATATCAACCAACATCCATAATTGTCTGATGACGATATAGAAAACTCGAAACATAGAAATTTCCGTGCCGCAATGTACTTTTAATTCATAATTATATGATTATATATATATATATATATATATATATATATATATATATATATATATATAGGACGTAACACACGCAAACATATATATATATATTATATATTGATACAGATATAGATGTAAGTGCAAAAAGAGTAGCCCAGTATGCCAACTACAGGTGGTGGATACCAGAATCAACAAGTATAAAAATTTAAATACCTAGGAAGTTTTCTAAAAGGAGACGGAACTTGCGACACAGAGATCCGAAGGCGAATTGACATGGCGAAGGACGCGTTCCAGAAGCTGAGTAAAGTACTAAGACACAGAAAAATTTCACTAGAAACACAGAAGAGAGTGACAGATTGCTTTGCGATGTCAGTTCTTCAATACGGCAGTGAATGTTAGACAATATCATCAAAGATGAAGGAAAAACGTAGCAGCGGAAATGTGATTCTACAGAAGGTTGCAGCGGATATCACTGACCGAGCATGTGAGCAATGATGAGGTGTTGGAAAGAATGGCAGCGAAAAGAAAATTAATTGTGAGCATCAGGAAGAAACAACTGATGTTCATGTGACAGGCAATGAGAAAAAAAGGCTTGGAGAACCTGATACTGACAGGCCAGATAAAGCGAAAAAGAGACAAAGGAAAGCAGCGGATAACATATTTGAAGGGCCTGAGCAGGCGGATGAAAGAACGGGGGATGCGTGGTGTAACAGGTGAAAGCCTGCTATGAGCCATCAGGGATATGGAGACGCGGAGAGCCATGATCGCCTACGTCCTGAAAGAACAAGGCACATAGAAGAAGAATAATTTTTTTTTAAATTTGACGAAGCAATAATCTTTCCCTCCTACCTACCATTACTAACCCAATGGTCAAGCTACATACCTCTCACTACCGTAAAAGAAATTACTACTAAGATTCCTCCAGCTTAACCATATAATTGCCAACATTACCCAATCTGTTCCTGTAATAGCCCCTGCCCCCGGCATTACAATTTTTCTTTATTCTTTGATTACCCGGGGTTGACAATGCATGTTCCCCTCTAAATTTTATCTAAATTTACAGATATATATATACATATATATTCTATTTTTAAACGAGTTATTTCGCTACCCAGGTTTCTACCATGAGTGGCGTCTTCAGGCTATTTTTAATAACTGATTTTACCTTTTACCGTTTTTTTTATAAACACTCTTGTAACGGTGTTTTAGTTGAACGTTCACGTGGCAGGGAATTTATGAACGCGCATTGTTTAAATTAAAAAGGGATTGTGACGTTTTTCTCCATGGTTGTATGAACCCAAACGATATTTTTAGTGTGGATGCATTTAGTTCTTATTTCTGTTTTTCATTTGACAGTTCGACTTTATTTGGGTTTATCATAATTTCTAATTTTTCTCCTTGGCACATTCTACATATTTGTCCACCGTTGTAAGGCTTGACCGTTTTTACAATGCTTCACGTTATGTCTGGGTCTTTTCCATATTTTCATTTCAATTTCCAGAAGTGGTTAGCCAATTTTGTATTGTTTTTTTAATTTTTCTATTTTAATGTAGATCTGTGTTTGAACTACCTGGTCTTAAAGGTGTCTTTGGTTCAGCCGAAATATATTTTGTTTTGGCCATTTGGATCATGTACCTCTGCCTTGTAAATTATTTTTTTTTGTGCTGCAGAAACATTGAAGTGGACATTTATTTTTGTCCCTGCAGTTGCATTCTTTGTTGGTGGTTTTCATTTGTACGATGCTGTTTAAGTTTATGGCGTTTTTTTTTTTATGAAACTATGTAAATTATTAGTGCAACTATAACTTAGTTTGATTGTGTTTTTGTTGAAAATTTTGTTTAGTTCTGATTCTTTTGTAAAGTGCTTATCTGTTAGTCTAAAAAATATTTGTCCTTTTTAGGTCTTTACTACTAAATTAAATGATGGGTTGAACCAGATAATGTTTCCTTTTCTATTGTTGTTTTTGATTTGTTTGTTTGGTTGAGAATTATATTGTAAAATGTTTTTATGTCCAGAATTTCTTAGTGCATCCTCATATATATTTTTATTTTCATTAAATATTGATTTATTTGATGGATTATTAGATAGTCTGTGTTCTATTCCTTTGTAAATGTGTTTAATTATATTATTTGGATGATTGGACTTTGTATTTATGTATGAGAACTTAGTGTTTGTTTTCATGTATGATTCTTTTGTAAAGTGTCTGTCTATTAGTTTAAAAAATATTTGTCCTATTTCAGTCTTTACTTCTAAATTAAATGGTGGATTGAACCAGATAATGTTTCGTTTTCTATTGTTGCTATTTTCTACAATAAAAATTGTTATTTTCTACAAAATATAAATACTTTTAATACAAATCTGTACTGGTCTAACACTATTAGGACCAAGAACTAAGTATTAAACAATCAATCAATATATATATATATATATATATATATATATATGTATGTGTGTGTGTATAAATGTATATGTTTGTATTAGGGATATGTTCACGGATAGAAAGCATCAATTCGAAAAGTCGAATTTGATATCCTGTCGGTTTATTTTCACTTAGGCATGAATAACTTTGGGAAAGGTATGAGGCAATCTCTTCGTCTACTTTCTCTCTTAAGTAAAGTATACACTTTGGCCTTCGCTTTCTAATAGTCCTCTATGTGGAGATATTATGGCGCTCTGCGTGTACCAGTTCTTTCATTTCGTTTCAAAATTTAACCTCTAAAATCAAATATGCGGGTAGTATAAGCATTTTGGTGCCAAGAACTGAACTCTTGGACACTCAAGCGTCGAAGACGGGAAAGGTTATCATGCGTATATAAATACACATCCTCATACAGACACACATACACATTCACATACATATACATACACACAGGCATCCACACATACAAACATACATACGTATACACACATATACACTACCGGCCATAATTATTAGGCGATCCCAGCATTTTTATACGAAATGATGTATTTCATACAATTTTTAGTATTTATTGCCAAATGAAAATAGAATGGTTCTTTTGTTATTATTACTTTGCAAAATTTTACAAGGCAAAGAAGCAAAGATGAACTCGTCCGAATCACCCGAAGTTTTTTTCATTATTTCATTGATGAAACTGCAAAATAGTTAATTATTAATTATCTATAAATTCATTTGATACACATGTTATTAACAAAAAAGCATTCTATTTTCATTTACAATTATTCACTAAAAACAGTATGAAATACATAATTTTTTTTAAACACTGAGGTGGCCTAATAATTATGGCCGGTAGTGTACATAGGGTACGATAGATGTTTTTGTCAAAATAAATTCCGATAAAAATAAAAATCCTAGTGACATATTTTAGCCAATTCAATACGTAGTCAAAACAACGCAAACACCTAAGTACCATAATAACATAATTTAGAAAAAATTGACTAAATTGCCAAAAATTTGTCTGTTTTTATGTTCATTGATTTAATATTAGTAGTAATTCAATTTTATTGTTAAAATTATTTTTTCTTTTCAAATATTATTTTAATAGTTATTATTTTCACCCCCTCACACACACACACACACACACACACACACACACACATATATATATATATATATATAGATACAAAGTAAATAAAAGATTCCAAATTTAATTTCGTTGAATGGCCATTTCAGCGAAATTATTCTCGCTTCATTATCGACGGTCGAAAACAAAAAAAAAATTATTAATTCAAATATGTTACAAAATTTCTATACCGAAAAAAGTCCCTCCCTCCACATAAAAAAACATATTCATACACAGGGAGTTAAAAAACGGGGTGGGATTATAAAGAAAAAGATATTTTATTTAAATTAGTCAGCTTGACATGAGAAAACGGAAAAGCAGAGACAAAGATTCATGACTCGATATCAGAAAACTTTTCAATACGTCTCTAAGAATCAAAAAGTTAAAAATCAAATTCACGCTTTCTTTTTTAACTTTCGATTGTATTGTAAAGCTTTCTGGTATCGAGTCATGAATCTTTGTGTCTGCTTTTCTCATTTCTTATGTTGAGCTGACAAATTAAAATTTTTCTTTAATCCCACCCTTTTTTAACTTCCTGTGTACACACACACACACACACACACACACACACGTGTGTGTGTGTGTTTGGGCGTCTTCCGGCATGGAAATTTTGTAACATATTTGAATTAATAAATTTTTGTTTTCTATTCTTTCTGATGACGCGAGAATTTTCTCCCTGAAATGGCCATTCAAGGAAACTAAATTTCAAAATTTTTGACTTATTTATATACTAGCAGTATAGCCCGGCGTTGCTCGGGTGTAATGAAAGCTTTAAAACTAATCCATGGTCCTGGAGTTCAGACTCAGCCTAGAGAATATTTGTGTGAATTTTGGTGAGAATCGGATAAAAATTGTGGATTTGTATAAAGGACATACAGACAGATAAACAGACACACGCACAAATATCTTGCTTCATATATATATATATATATATATATATATATATATATATATATATAAGATTTTCTGTATTTTTATAAGAACTGCAACCTTGAAATATCTGAATATTGTTTCTTATGTCTTTGTCTATGAGTGTATCAAATTTGATTAAAATTGGACCACTCCTTCTATAACCCGATTTTTTCGATTATCGATTTTCGATATTTATCGTGAGTACCTCGACACAAAACCTAGCTAAGAACACCCGCGGATGCTTATAGTACAACTGTGTAAATTTTCAAGAAAATGGGTTCAGCAGTTTCGGAGTCTATAGTAACGGACACACACAGAGACACACAGAGACAAAGTTCCATTTATAAATACGTTTAGATAAAATATATATTTGGCTCTTTAAATAAATAATACTATTTACATCGAGCCCTCCACATTGATCATTTTAATATTGATAAAATGAATATTAATACGATCGTTTTGTTTTTGATTTTACCTTTTGCTCATCTTTTTTGGTTTAAGATATATATATATATATATATGAAACAGTGTATAACATCTTATGAGTTATTGAATAATGGCGCCTCTGCAAGTGTGCAATGAACAAGAGTATCTATTCAGTTTATCCTCTCTTGAGAAGATTAGAACCTATGTCAACTGCAGATAAAGGCCAGTAAATTTCTCGGGAAATTCTTTTCCAACATCACTAGAATATCTTTGATTAATTTTCACCCTAGGAAAGAGTTGCTACTGAGTGATATACAAATGATTCCGTCCATGGAATTTACTGTAAATTTTGGTTTACGCTATCTTTTCTAAACTACACCCTTGTGTAAACTAATTGAATTAATTACTTTAATTTCTTTCTCTTCAACCTTGGTCAGTTTTAGATCCACTGGAGGAACATGATGCAATTGATTTCTATTTTTCCTCAGATGAGCTTATTTGCAGTGGTGTGCAATAATGAAAATCAATTTTCGAGAATTATGATAAAATTTGCTTGTCCTTGGGAATATTACGTCATCGGGGACAATATGATGTAATATCATATTGTCTCGACTGTCGTTTAGTTGTCTTACGATGGATGTTATTCCAAGGAAGCGTAAGAGAATAGTAACGCTGCATGAACACACTGACAAGCCTTACAGAGAGATCGCGCATGTTGTTGGTGTCAGCCTTTCGATTGTACAACGTGTCATCAAAGCTGGAAACTATTTGTCTAAAACGCAACGGAAAACGCGGTAGGAAGAGAAAAAAAGGCCAGGAGACGACGTATATTTAATCAGGGAAAGTGTGGCTGAACTTAGAACGACATTATTCACTTTGCTTCAGTTAATCTGTAGTCTCTTACCTTGTTTTAGCAATACTGTACTGTGCAAAAGTATTAGGACAAGAACTATTTTATCTTTTAAGTATATTGACACAAAATAAACAATTTAATTAATGTAATTTTATTTGATTTACTCAACAAATGCTTTAACAAGAAAAATACTTGTTACAAAATAAATTTAATATTTAGTTTAATAGCCTATTTGCTTTGATCATTTTCTTCAATCTTTCAGTCACTGACATCACAAGCTTCTTCAATTTATCTAATGGTATCTCCTGCCAAGCAGCTTGTATTTGTTTCCAAAGTGTGTCTTTTGAAGTAACATTAGATTTATCAACTCGAAAGTGGGAAATAAGAAAAATGTCAGTCATATCCAAGGATAGAAAATAGGAAAAGTTAAATATAACTTCTTTTTAATACAATTCTTTTACACCTAATTTTAAATAATCCATAATTATTAGCAATTTACTTGGCTTTAAACCTGTTTTTGATTTTCAGTGAGATTTTTCGGAAAATCACCCCTGTCCTAATACTTTTGAACATTACCGGTAGTGTGCAAAAGCGGTAATTTTAAACTTTATTTTGATGCCTCATAAAAGATAAAATAGTTCTTGTCCTAATATTTTTGCACAGTACTCTATATTAGTGGCTCTAATCTAAGCCAAAATGATTAAGCCTCTTACTTCACACAATCTCCTTTCGCATAAACATTATGACTTCCGTTTAATCGAGTTTAGCTTGCATGTAATACCGGACATCACTAAATGCACGGACTGGGGCGTCGATATCTCAAAGGCGTTCAACAGGATTTGGCATGCTGGCATTTTCACAAGTTAAATGGGCTACGGAGTCTCTGGTCGAATCGTTTACCTAATTAATTCGATCATAGCAAAGCCTGTATTGAATGTAAAATCTTCAATTTTATTCAGGATATAATTCAGGAATCACTCCATATTCCTCGTCGTCCTCATTTCGAAAATGGACGGTTGTATTAATTACTGTGTTTGTTTGTGTATTTTGTATGATGTTATAGATGTTTATTTATGAGCTAATTTTAAAGTTAACACATTTTGTGAACATGCAACAGTTGAATAAAATATATATATATAAACTAGCTGTATAGCCTGGTGTTGCTCGGGGTTTGTTTGTGGTTATGTTGAAATGGTAAGATCAAGTGTATATTCAAAAAGCTCCAGAATGATGTTGTGAGGACGCGTAAGTTAAGAAAAGTAAGAACTGGTTTTTGTTATACTAGCAGTATAGCCCGGCGTTGCTCGGGTGTAATGAAAGCTTTAAAACGAATCTATGGTCCTGGAGCTTAGACTCAGCCTAAAGAATATTTGAAATAATAAAATTATTGCGACAATTTACCAATCGCACCTAGTGTATCTATATATATATATATATATATATATATATATATATATACTAGCAGTATAGTCCGGCGTTGCTCGGGTGTAATGAAAGCTTTAAAACTAATCCATGCTCCTGGATCTCAGACTCTTTGAACGTTGACTAAAAAGCAGTAGTTGTTTCCAGTTAAAGCGAAACCGTAGACTGAAAGAAAAATGAATGGATGTAAATCAAATTTTGGTTTCCTGGTACGAAATAAAATTTTCTACACTATTGTAAGAACTGCAACATTGAAACTTCTGAATATCGTTTCTTATGTCTCTGTCTATGAGTGTATCAAATTTGATTAAAATCGGACCACAGGTGTCGGAGTAAAGATTGTCAGAATGGAGACACACACACACACAGACAGACAGATAGACATATCCATTTCCATATATATAGATATATATTTTCTATTTTATATACCTATTTTCAAATTAAAGTATATTTATAACAAGCAACATTTAAAATGTAATACTCACACACACACACACACACACATATATATATATATATATATATATGAAGTGGAGATTGTTCAGCATTAAAAACACTGTCAACATTGCTAATATACAGACGCTTGATCCCAAAGAATTACTTCGAAAAAATTATTTATATTTTTTAATCGAGCATATGTTTTTGGTATGTAGACTCCTCTTTTAATTTAAACGACTAGACGTAACAAATGATGTGTAACACAAAAAGGAGCTTCTAATCAAATACAGATATTCAATAAAAATAACATTTGGTTATATATATATATATATATATATATATATATATATATATATATATATAATATTTATTCAAAAATTATAACATGGATATAAAAAGTGGTCAATACAAAGTAGAGTTAATAATTATTATGAAATAATAACATGGATATGTTTTAGTATACAAAAATAGCTGTTTTGTTTTGACACTTCTTGTTTCTTGTCAAGTGATCAACTTGATTTTTTGTAGTGATACTATAACATATTCATGTTATAATTTCTCAATAAATATTATTAGCTCTACTTTGTATTGAGCACAATTTTAAGAATGGTGTTTCTTTGGATAAAGAATATTATTCCATCCATACGTACCCTATACTCGGAGATATATATATATATATATATATATATATATATATATATATATATATACACTTCAAACTTTCGTGATAAAACAGATCAGTGGAGACATTATAACGGTTTCCTCAAAAAAATTCGAAGTCGACATGAGCCTGCCCAGTTGAAATGACAAAAATCTTACTTGCCAAAATACCTTCTATCTGTAAAAAAAAAAATGAAAAACACAACAATCTGGACACACACATATTGTGCTAATAACTATGAATCCATTATGACGTTTATAAAACTGATACAACTATACTTGCCGGCAACTGGGTCCCACCCTTTTACAGTTAAACAAATAAGATGTAACCGTAAATTCTACTCCAACAGCTTCTTTTCTCGCGCTTCCCGCCTGTGGAACTCCCTTCCACAAGTCTGCTTTCCCGACAGTTACAATCTCCAGGTGTTTAAATGTAGGGTCAATAGACACCTCCTATCACACTAACTCCCAACTATTCTCACAACACTCTCATCTACCCAACCCTCATTCTCGGTATCCTCACCCGCCTATCACCCACCCTGTGTTATTTCCTATATTTAACCAGCCTTTCTCCACTCTACGTAGCCCCCTGCACAGTAGTGGCAGTGACATGCCTTGCTCGGGGTGAAACGCTTATAAAAAAAAAAAAAAAAAAAGGGTTAATTGTATCACAATATCAGAAGAGGAGGACTACCAGAAAAGGGTTTTGTTTAAACAGTTCATCGATTCTAGGGAAGAATGCACAGATGCGAAGAGGCAGATGATTAGTTCAGCTGGAATTGTCTTACCACCCAAATCAGTCTAAAACGACACATGGAAACTACAGAAAACTGGATTTTGATCTGTGTCAAAAGACATGAAAGAAATAAGAAACTTAATTCAGTAATATAGGAATGGAATAAATTTCAGAAGGAATTTCCAATGATTGGATAATGCAAGTAAACAATAAAAAAAAACAAAAAACAAATGCGATGTACAAAACGCAGAAACGATCGCAAGAGAAGCTTCTTGATGGTAAATACTCAGTTTGTACTAAACAAACTGATATAAACAAACAGCGACCCATCTGTAGTTTTGTAGTGCAAGGTTAAAAGCTGAAACGAAATATTTTATTCTAGCTGCACAGGACTAATATTTGCTAACTAAATCTTATACATACTGAAAAATGGCATTGACCTGAAATGCAGATTCTGTGATAAATATCCAGAGACAACTAACCATCTTATATCAGGGTGGACGGGATGGGCAACACTGAATAAAAACCCCAACATGACAGAATACCAAAGTCTGCATTGGAAAATCTACCTTTTTACGGGAAATGTATCTTACACCCACACAGACAGAACAATTAAAGTTAATCGTCGAGACATCATTATCAGAGACCATGAAAACAGAATATGCTTTTTTATTGACATGTCATTCCCTGCCGACTGTAAAGTATCTTTAATTATCGTTAAATAAAACTATGATAGCATAACGACCAGGAAATCGGAATCTCAAAAATGTGACACATGAATACATTAATAATTTCAGTTTTTCTTTGTTTGAGTTCAGACAAGTTGAAAAAGCAAACTGAGCAAAATTATACTTATAAGTATAAATATACTGAAATGTTATGCTCTACTAGATACAATTTCTTTGATGGATATCCATAAACAACTGTGTCAGGCTGCACGTTATTAGCACCCACTGAATATATTACTCGATATAATAAAGTGTGCCATTATTTACGCTATAAAATTTTCAACTTTTATGAGATAGAAATAGAGAAAAAAATCAACTAAATAAATGTGACACGATAACTAGGCGTATATTAAGGTGCTTTGTAAAATATGTATTTTATTATAATAGATTGAAATAGAAAATGGTTAAGAATAGAAAATAGTTTAAAAACATATTTAACAAAAATGAAAAAGAAGAGGAAAATAAAATAAATAAATGCTTTTTCTTTTATGAGGAAAATTGTGGAAGAGACAAGAGTATCCGATTGCTGTTTTAAATCCTACCACTCTTCCGGTAAATATTTGACTCAGTGATTTAATGTGATAAAGAGATAAAGTTCAGGAAATAGAGTTCGGGAGGTGGGTTTTTGAATGACCAGGTCAAAGGCTGTCTCTTTTACTGTATCTTGACCACACATTAAGAATTTTCCGGCGGAAGCTTTATTAAGATAAAAAGATAGAAAAGAATCCTGGAAAAAATACTAAGTCCGCAAGATGTTTACACATCAAAAGAAGGAAAATTTAAGTGCCCTGAAATTTCGGACTTGCAGTCGCCAATTGCTTACTAACCGGTGGTTTAAAGCATTTCCGGATTTCCGGATTAATTTTAAATAAGTAGAGTAGAGTGAGAGAGTCAGTTAAGTTAGTCAGTCAGTTGAGTGAAGTGAACCTCCGTTCGTCTTGTTTCTGTCGGTTCGGATTTGTTGATCTCCATTAATTAGAGTTTGAGCTGTATGTCACATTCGCCTGCCCCAACTGAAAAGACTAACTCTAAACGAAATAAAGCATCGTTTCAACTCATCCAAGTTGTGGAAGTTCATTCCTTATAGTTTAATCTTGTACCCCCAGCTGTTCGGTCGACATTTTCAACAAATTCCCGGCAAACATCACAGTGTGGAGAACGGCGGCCGGAGAAAATGTTCGGACCGTCCGTTGGGGTGTTACATAAATAAAACAGCACGAAAATAACCCAAACCTAGTTAAATACAGAAGACTTGTAACAATTTTATATTATTTTATACTCCACGGAGACAGAGCAATCAAAGACCAGGCATCAAATGTACTTTCTTATTGACGTGACAGTTCCAGCAGACCGTTATGTAACTTTGAAGATCTTAAAAACAAGGATCTTGTAGTAGAAATCGAAAAAAAATGTCGCGTATGAAGATATGGATAATTCTAGTTTTGGTTGGCGTTAGCGTAAGGGTTAACCCTGCCTGATTTGATTAGGAAATAGATGCCTTAACGAAACACAAAAGATTATTTTCGCAAGTACAGTTCAAAACTTACGAAGGTCTTTATAAATGTAAAACATGTGCTCATTAAATGCTATTTTTTATATATAGATATGCAAGAGAAAAAGTACTGAAGCCATTTCTGACCGTAAGATACTTCCATAGAAAGTGCGCGAGCAAACTATATTTCTTAGTTCCGAGAGGTCGAAACCTTCACGTCTAGGACGCACCATGCCACTTACATAATAGCAAATCAGGCTCATTTCGTCCATCATCGAGAAGCAAGTTCCACTCAAACGGCATCCTCCTTCGAGTCTCTTTTCTGTAAAACCGACATCCTAAGAGAATGTTTCCTCGATCACTATAATCCGAGTTCAAGTCAAAAATTAACCACTATCACCTCTTTCGATCTTTTTCGGTTTTTTGTTAAACAATTCGCCTGACGAAACCGAAATGGTCGAAACCATGTTAGCATAATCTACCCTACCTAAATATCTAAAACCTCTATATGTTGAATCTTCGCCATCTTTCAAACATGTATTGAGCACATTTCCAATACAATCTTTTGCTACAAATTTACTGTCAATCTGACCTATAGCTGTTCCCTACCTTAACCCTACAAAAATCAACAGAGAAAAAAAATAAATGTTGAAAGTTAGATACCAGAATATACTCCTAACTAAAAGGAGGGCGATCATTAGCATGTGTCGTAATAGAAATTCTTTTTTTTTAATCATATCATCCAAAGCAAGGCGGTAACGCCACTGATATGCAGGGGGCTACGTAAGAGTGAAAAGATTGGGAAAGAAGAAAGCCGGAAACCACATCCTAAACAGGGAACAAGGGATGAGCCTCTTAACCTGTTCAATAGACGTGGGTGGAGTGTGAACCGGGCGATAGATAGATCTATCTACTCCAATTGAACAAAAACAAAAACAAAAAAACAAAGTGAGAAGATTGGAAAAGAGAAAGCCGGAGACCACATCCTAAACAGGGAACAAAGGATGAGCCTCTTAACCTGTTCAATAGACGTGGGTGGAGTGTGAACCGGGCGATAGATACATTTATCTGTTCCAATTGAAAAAAAAAAACAAAGTGAGAAGATTGGAAAAGAGAAAGCCGGAAAACACATCCTAAAAAGGGAACGAGAGATGAGCCTCTTCACCTGTTCAATAGACGTGGGTGGAGTGTGAACCGGGCGATAGTTCAGTCTATCTACTCCAATTGAAAAAAAAAACAAAGTGAGAAGATTGGAAAAGAGAAAGCCGGAGACCACATCCTAAACAGGGAACAAAGGATGAGCCTCTTAACCTGTTCAATAGACGTGGGTGGAGTGTGAACCGGGCGATAGATACATTTATCTGTTCTAATTGAAAAAAACAAAACAAAAAAAACAAATGAGAAGATTGGAAAAGAGAAAGCCGGAAACCACATCCTAAACAGGGAACAAGGGATGAGCCTCTTAGCCTGTTCAATATTAACTGTTATCTTCCCTTCTTATTCATTACAATTAACAGTTATCTTTACTAATTATTCACTATAGTTAACTGTTATCATCCCTTCATATCTATTGTAGTTAACTCTTATTTTCCTTTCCTATTCATTATAGTTAACTGCTATCTTCCCTTCCTGACCATTATAGTTAACTGTTAGCTTCCGTTCTTATTCATTATAGTTAACTGTTAGCTTCGCATTTTTTCCTTTATAGTTAACTGTTATCTTTCCTTCCTATTAATTATAGTTTACTGTTATCTTCACATCCTATTCATTACAGTTAATGGTTAACTTCACTTTTTAACCCTTATAGTTAACTGTTATCTTCCCTTCCTATTCATTACAGTTAACTGTTATCTTCACATTTTATCCTTCATAGTTAACTGTTATCTTCACATCCTATTCACTACAATTGACTTATCTTCACTTTTTAACCCTTATAGTTAACTGTTATCTTCCCTTCCTATTCATTATAGTTAACTGTTATCTTCACATTTTATCCTTCATAGTTAACCGTTATCTTCACATCCTATTCATTACAGTTAATGGCTAACTTCACTTTTTAACCTTTCTAGTAAACTGTTATCTTCCCTTCCTGGCCATTATAGTTAACTGTTATCTGCAAGAAGTTTTCAACCAAAATCTTTTTTTCCATCACTGGCCTATATAATTCTCATTCCATGTGCAATACTCCAGGACACATGGCTCAGTGGAAATAAACCGTTCGGCTCAAAATTTCTAACAACTGACGAAGACGGGAGCGTACAGCAACCTAAACATCGTCAACTTTGCAATAAAGATGAGACGAATAGTCCGAACAGAGCAAATAATGTAAACATTCGGAAATGTTTACATGCATCTCTTTGTGGTTTCGTTAGAAGGGCAGACTGGTTTGTCTAATTCTGTTTGGGAACCTTTATAGGACAACTCTAAATAATAATAAAACAGTTTGGCTTACACGGCAAAATACATACAGACTAAAATTCCGTTCTGTAGCCAACACCTAGCATGATGAGGCTGCGGTCACAATGTCCACAATAGAATTTGCAATATATATTTGGTTAGAAACAAAAAAGAGTACTGAACTTCAAGGTAAACTCAGCCCTCATGTGTGGGAGTAAATGCTGGGCAATATCACAGATGGTGTTACAGAAGGATACTGAGAATACAGAGAATCGAACATTTGAGCAACGATGAAGTTTTAAAGAAAATGAAAGCAAAAATACTTTTTACTTGAGAGGGGATATACGTTATGGTGCAGTGGATATCGACTTGGAACGACAAATCGAGGAGCCGAGTTCGAATTCCAGTTGAATTCCTTGCATTCACTTACGTACAAATACCCTTCGGAAAGGTATTAATTTGTTTCTTCACTCTATTTATGTGTTAATATTTAGGACAAATTAGGTTCTACAGCCTTGGCTAGCAACCAGTATACCGCAAAAAGCAATGGCAGCCTACTGTGTGATAATCTTCTGCCCAGTCAGTCATGTCCCTTTCAAGACATGATCGCCAAAAGCTGTATCTTGTATGGCACTTAACTGACTGACTGACTGACTACTTAAGAGGAATAGACAGCAGAATTTTTCTTGCACACATAACGAGGAAGGTTTGGAAAATTTGACATTCACAAGCAGCCTTTGAGATTTGAAAAAGAAATCACTCGACCGGTGGCCGAGAGCGAGGGAAAATTTACTTGCCTCAAAATCATTTTACTGGATCTACTACATTTTCTTAATAGTCACCTTACGTAAACATAGCGTGAGTCGTTGACGGAAAACAACAAATAAAATATAATTGAAATTTCGAACGGTTAGAAAGGATTTAAAATTTTTATAAAATTAATAACAACAAAATTTGATCTTTCCTCTTAATAATATCATAAATAGTTTGATGATAAAACTTTATTTTTATTAAGTTTGAGCCCTTTTAACATCATGATATGCTGTTTTCTTTTTTTGCAATTGAGTGGAGGTACCTAAATTCGTAGTTTCTTTCTTCCGTTTGACTACAACCTCCATCTCATAGATGATAAAAAAAATAACAAATTTGATTTTCTCAAAGATTTTCTATAAAAAAATTACTTGCTTGTCTAATTTGTTTTTTGGTGCGTAGTTGAAAGATGTATGCGTATTTTTTTTCTTTTTTACAAATGTTCGTTTTTACTTTTCGTAAACGGGGAGAAAATTTAGATGTTAAGGATACTATTTTTCCAAATGAGTTTCTAAAAATCTGCGAGCGTCTTTAATCTGGTCGACAGAGACATTTTGGCTCCACTTTGGAAGTGTTAATTAAACGAATGTTTACACTGACCGGGACAATAAAAGCAACAGAGAAGCTTGCCAATCTAAATTCCATTCGTCAGATCATTCTTTGATGATTGCAGAATGTCACTGTCTTTTGTTTAACCACACATTTCATCGTAACTCAGGCACCATGCATAAGACCAAAGAGTTCAATAATGTAACTGTAAGTCATTCTAAGTAACTTCTGAATCTTCAATGGCATACTTTTGGGTTGTAAAATGAATCAGATTTCCTTTTTCTATATTTGCGAGATTGTTAATCGAGGGCGGACGAGTAAAGCAATAAACTTTAATTACTCAATTAAGTTTTTAATCGTCTGGGTCGATCGGGCGAATGAAATCTCGAAGGCTGCTTACACAATAGATTGATAGCAAGCTAGACATTGAAATAATGCATGACCAACATAAAGAGCTTGAGTGTCGAAAAAGGTTAATGAGCTATAAAATTTACTAAGAGCTACAAAGGACAAGAGGTTTTGGTGAATCATAATGACCCTGATCCTGAAGGGATACACAATAAAATCAAGAAAAATAATAGAAAACTATCCTCAATTAACGACGAGTTTCCTTTGCTAAATTATGTGGTCGTAATGGGAGAAATTCTAGATATTATCACACGTGTCATGACTTCGTATTTATTAACCCCATGTGACTTTTGCAATTTTCAAATATTTGTTAGTAAATATTAATACCGAACAATAGCGTACTAGACAGTAAATAAAATAAACAATCCAAAGTGATATCTATACTCTGTATATGATTTTATTTTGCAAACCGGGAATTCAGTGGAGGTTGAATTTTGTTTATTAGTCACTTTGTTTATTCATTCTGTGATAGATTTCGACTAGCACTTATAGTAAGACTGTAAGAAAATCACTAGAACAAAAGGTTCAGTGAAGAAAAGTTAAAACGCAGAAGAATATTCATTGAAAACACATTAGTTCAATATTATGTGTAAAGAAAAAATATCAATTTTTCTACATAACATATTCTGTTCATTTCAATATCTTTTGAAGGAAGAGAAAACAAACATGACAAAACATATCGAAAATTGCTAATTGGAATTCTCTTCTGTATATAAATAAATGCAAATTCTACTCCATCAGCTTCTTTTCTCGCACTTCCCACCTGTGGAATTCGCTTCCGCATACTTGCTTTCCTGACAGTTACAATCTCCAAGAATTTAAATGTAAAGTCAATAGTCATCTCCTGTCTCACTAACTTACATCCTCTCTCTCATGCTTTTCTATATCCATCCCACTCTCATCACTACTCGCTTCTCCCTCGTACTCTCTTCCTGACACCCCCTGCAATTTCTCACTCCTCATAACATTCCTCCTCGTCCACCCCACTCTCATCAGTACTCTCTTACCTCTCCTACTCTCTCCCTGACACTCCCTACAACCTCTCACTCCTCATAACATTCTTCCTCGTCCACCCCACTCTCATCAATAATCTATTCCCTCTCCTACTCTCTTCCTGACACCCCCTACAAACTCTAACTCCTCATAACATTCCTGATCGTCCACCCCACTCTCATCAGTACTCTCTTCTCTCTCCTACTCTCTACCTGACACACCCTGCAACCTCTCACCCCTCATAACATTCCTCCTATGTAACCCCGGCACAACAGTGTCAGTAAAATGCCTTGTATGGGGCGACACGATTATAATATATATATATATATATATATATATATATATATAGTAGACATTGAAAAACAGTAGCTGCTCTTGCATCTACCCATTGTTCATTCAGCAATGAATTAGAGCACTCTAAAAGTTTGCCTCCTTCTACCGAGCACCCATAGCACAGAGGTAGAATCGCCGAATGCCGCCAATTAAAATTCTGGGTAAAAAGTAATCGGATGTCTAACTATACTGATGCGCTGTGACACAGCGAAACAGATCTGTCTGTGGATGACTATTTACGCTCTCAAACCATGACTGAGCACTCTGGAAGACTGGTAGACTTTGAAAAACAGTAGCTACTCTAGCATCTACGCATCGTCCATTTAGCAATGACTTAGAACACTCTCAGCCATTGGGTCTGTGTATAATGATAATATACATGCTAAAAAGTTTGCCTCCTTCTACCGAGCTCCCATAGCTCAGAGTTAGAATCGCCGACTGACACGAATTCGGTCGGGTTTCAATCCTGGGTAAATGCAATAGGATGTCTAACCGTACTGAAGAGCTGAGATACAGCGAAACAGATCTGTCTGCGGATTACTAACATACTAATTTTGTTATTACAATGGTTTATAAAATCATAATATCACTACACAAAAATATTAAGCTCTACTCTGTATCGAACACTCTCTATAAAATTAAATGTTTGAACAGTAGGTTTTTAATCTACATGCTCTTTATGTAATAATATTGTATATATATTGTGCAGGTGTAGAGGCTCATACCTTGTTCCCTGTTCAGGATGTGGTTTCCGGCTTTCTCTTTTCCAATTATTTCACTTTTCTTTTTTTTCTTTTTCATTTTTTTTTCTCAATTGGAGTAGATAGACTAAACTATCGCCCGGTTCACACTCCACCCACGTCTATTGTACAGGTGTAGAGGCTCATCTCTTGTTCCCTGTTCAGGATGTGGTTTCTGGCTTTCTTTTTTCCAATCTTTTCACTCTTACGTAGCCCCCTGCACGTCAGTGGCGTTACCGCCTTGCTCGGGGTGATATGATTAAAATACATACATATATATATATATATATATATATATATATATATATATATATAAGGTAAGTCGGTTTCGACCATTTCGCTTGACGAAACCGAAATGGTCGAAATCATAGTAGCATAACCGGCTAATCTACCCTACCTAAATATCTAAAACCTCTATATGTTGAATCTTCGCCATCTTTCAAACATGTATTGAGCACATTTCCAATACAATCTTTTGCTACAAATTTACTGTCAATCTGACCTATAGCTGTTCCCTAGCTTAACCCTACAAAAATCAACAGAGAAAAAAAATAAATGTTGAAATTTAGATACTAGAATATACTCCTAAATAAAAGGAGGGCGATCGTTAGCATGTGTCGTAATAGAAATTCTTTTTTTTTAATCATATCACCCAGAGCAAGGCGGTAACACCACTGATGTGCAGGGGGCTACGTAAGAGAGAAAAGATTGGGAAAGAAGAAAGCCGGAAACCACATCCTAAACAGGGAACAAGGTATAAGCCTCTACACCTGTTCAATAGACGAGGGTAGAGTGTGAACCGGGCGATAGATTAGTCTATCTATTCCAATTAAAAAAAGAAAAGAGTGAAAAGGTTGGGAGAGAGAAAGCCGGAAACCACATATTAAACTGGGAACAAGTGATGAGCCTCTTCAGCTGTGCAATAGACAAGGGTGGAGTGTGACCCGGGCGATAGTTTAGTCTATCTACTCCAATTAAAAAAAAAGAAAAAAGAAACGAGTAAAAATATTGGAAAAGAGAAAGCCGGAAACCACATCCTAAACTGGGAACAAGCCTCTACACCTGTTCAATAGACGAGGGTGGAGTGTGAACCGGCCGATATTTTAGTCTATCTACTCCAATTAAAAAAGAAAACAGTGAAAAGGTTGGGAGTGAGAAAGCCGGAAACCATAATTAAACTGGGAACAAATGATGAGCCTCTTCACCTGTTCAATAGACGAGGATGGAGTGTGATCCAGGCGATAGTTTAGTCTATCTACTCCAATTAAAAAAGAAAAAAGAAAAAAGAAACGAGTAAAAATATTGGAAAAGAGAAAGCCGGAAACCACATCCTAAACAGGGAACAAGGGATGAGTCTCTACACCTGTTCAATGTATAAATTGCAATAATTATCTTATCCTTCCAATTAGTCCCAATAAGAATTTTCAAAAAAATTGTCTAAGTTACTTCTCCACTACCTACCACTACTAACTCAAGAACCAAGCCACATGCCTCCCCCTACAAAAGAAGTAATTACGGCTTAAATTCCGCTAGCTTAACCTTATAAAAACCAATATCTTCCAACCCCTTCCTTTACTAAAGCAAACTTCTGGGCTAATAATCTTTCCTCATTCTTTGTTTATATGGGGTTGAGAATGCATGTCTTATAATGAAATGTTGAAAATGGCTATTTCCTCTTTAAATTTTATCTGAATTTATATATATATATATATATATATATATATATATATCGTATGAAATTACGTAAGATGATCTTCTACACCCGGTTATTCTTTAAAATGCAAATAAATAACTGCTATGGACTTTTAAAATGGCTGTTGATTCTTTGATCACCTGGTCAAACAAAACGTCATTTAACAACTATGTATTATTTTTTTAACTTGACCACAAATGACATGTACTTGCAAATGTCTCTGACCTTGTATTATAAAGTTTTTATAAAGCTCATAGTTGCTAGTAATCTTTTAATGAAAACATCAGAAAATGCTTAATGACAAAACAAGTCTTGAGAACACTGTGCTATGAGTACGACTGAAAAGTGCTACCCTTTGTGATGCGCCTTTTTTCACTGTTCCATGCGGATGAACGAGACCGTGTTTCAATAAGTGTAAAGAAAGTTTGTCAATCTTTCTACACAGCACATTCGTTAAAAAAAGACAAAAAAAATAACTGTATTTAAAATTTCGAACAATATTTTTTTTTTTTTTTTTTTAATCATTTCACCCCGAGCAAGGCAGAAATGCCACTGATGTGCAGGGGGTTACACAAATGTAGAAAGATTAATTAGAAAAGAGTGAGGAGTACAAGCTAGTTAGAAAGGAACAATAGAAAGCTGAGAAAGCAGGTGCAATGACAGATACATGGGCGGAGAGAACGTGAAGATTATACAGGGGAGGGGAGAGAGCTAGAGTCCAGTGGTTAGTAGGTGAGTATTAACTTTGCTTTTAAATTTCTGGAGGTCGTAGCCGTCAGGAAAGCAAGAATACGGGAGTGAGTTCCACAGGCGGGAAGTGCGAGAGAGGAAGCTGCAGGAGTAGAATTGTCGTCTGCGTTTGGCTAACCTGACTGTGAATGGGTGGGACCCAGTTGCCAGTCTGGTTGCACGGGTAAACACCTGTTGAGGAGGCATCAGTGACTTAAGCTCATCCGAGCAAAAGCCATGAAAGTATTTATAGAAGAGACAGAGGGAGGCCACATTTCGACGATGGGAAAGTGGCTGCAGACGAGTCGCCAGATCAGTACCTATCACATTACAGACTCTCCTTTGGAGCTTGTCAAGAACACTGAGGAGAACGGCAGGGGCACCTGACCATAAATGGCAGCAGTACTCCATGCACGGACGGATGGTTGACTTGTATATATGCAGGATGGATTCAGGTGGAAAAACATCCTGGATCGACATAGTGACCCAATCTTCTTAGCAGTAGATTTTGCTATGGATTCAATATAGTGGTTCCATTTGAGGTCTGAGGACAGGGTAAGTCCGAGGAGGCGTAGTGTATTACTCTCCGGGAGAATCATCTGGTCCATGCTTATGGGAGGCAGAAGAGGTTGCCTGTAATGGTTGACAGACAACAGCTTGGTCTTAGAGGAATTGAAGTTGACAAGCCACTTCTTGCCCCAGTTCACCACAGAGTGTATCGCCTTGTTAGAATCTCTTTCTTATATTTCAAAAGCTGGTTGTAAGACCTGACGTTTTAAATAACTAAGTCATTAAATAGAAACTAACTGCATATGAGGGGATGTCGAAAAGTTCGCGGTCTGATATACTTTCGAAAATTAAACCAAATGACTAAAACATTGTTCTCCATTTTTCAAAATGTTTTCTCGATCGGCCTGAAAACTTTTCAGCACGTTCTGTTATATGTATACACATGTTTTTTGGCGTGTGTGTGTATCGTGTGATTGCCTACCCAAATAGTTCTGTTATCAGTGACAGTAAAGATAATGAGACAGGTAATTAAATTTTATGGAGACCTGAAGTCGCTCAGCCCCCGAGCAGAACCCAAAAGAGAATTCACTGTCGACGAATTATTAGAAAAAGAGCAAAACGTAAGGGAAAAAAGTACTAACTCTAGAAGCTGTAATCAAATCACATTTGTTAATCAAGAAAAGCCGAGACAAAATTATTAGGATTAGACCAGGGAAACCAAGCGAAGAATTTTCAAAAACAATGCAATTATGAATAGTCCCAAAATTCTCAAATATTCCCAAGAACTGAGAACCAAACGAGATGAACCGCGTGACCCTGATTTGAGTAATGGTAAAATTAGCAATCAATCGAAAAATGTCACGAGAAAAATGTTTTAAACTGCTACGCTTGAAATCTGAAATTTTATCAAGTAATTTTTATTTTTATCCTCTCTCAATAGGAGTTGACAGCTTTGCTTATTGTCTAGTTCCTATTCCTCCACAAAAACAACACGAATTGCTTCCGCATCTAACCTATTTTCCATTTCTAGCCCCCAGCGACTACTGGCTTTTTGCAGACCTCAAAGAGAATGCTTCAGAAAAAATGTTTAGCTCCAGTGAAGAAGTGATATCGGAAACTGCGGTGTTTTTTTAGGCCAAAGATCAGTCGTTCTTGGTGTAATAAATATGTATACAACTTGATTCCCCCTCAGTGGAATGTGATTGGTTAGTGTCAGCCATAAATATAGACTAAGGTGAGGACGTTCAGAGATCTACAGATCTTCCACTAGAGATCCAGAGGTCTATTGGTCTCCCACTAGAGGTCTACAGATCTTCGACTACATATCTACGACTATTAGTCTACGTCTACTGACTACGCCTACGTCTCAGGATACTGCATACAACGAATACCGTCTATTACGTCTACGTACTAGATTGTACTACCCGATACATTGGCCTGAACCACTTAACTACCTCGAATGATATATATATATCTATATATATTTCTTTTCGGGACATATTAGTTCTACAAAAATTGTTTTGTAAAAGAAACGTTGGAATCAGTGTATCACCCTAGAAAGAGACTACGTTGATGAATAAAGTCGCATTTTGCCTAAAAATATTGTTTTACTAGTTAAGTCTGGTATTTATGGAGTGATATGCTATGACAGTTATTTCAGTATTTTGTTAACGTTGTTATGGTCAAATATTTATGATGGCAATCGGGCATTATTCATAGGAATTTTATAATTATGGGATTCGCAAGATGCTTGACTAATTTTTGTCCCCAGAATCACAGTTAATTAGAAGATCCAAACAGGAAAACTGAAATATGCAGGAAGACCTAAAGAAGCTCGTAGTGTGTTGTCATGGCTCCATTTCATGTTTTTCATAACTGCATTAACGTCCCTAGTGTTACACAGGCAAAGTTTTTCTTAGTTTCTGTGTACTTAACAAAACAATCTTTCGTATATCTCTGAAGCTAGGGTTTCCAGGGATTTTTTCAATGTGTTTTTTGTTCCATTTTGTTATGATTCCAAATGCACCTACTATCACTGGTACGATTCTTGTTTTCAATTCACACATTTTTCTATTTCAATTTCCAGGTCTTTATATTTTGACAGTTTTTCGAATTCCTTGGTTGCTGTGTTACAATCCGCTGGACAAGCCATATCAATTAATAGACAAGTTTTTTCTTCTTTTTGGTTTTTAACAATAATGTCCGGTCTATTTGCTTCAATTTCTCTGTCTGTGTAGATGTTGTAATCTCATAGAATGGTGACATCTTCTATTTCTGTAACCGATGCTGGGTGATGTTCATACCAGTGTTTATTTACAGATTTTCCATATTGTTTGCATATTGTTCAATGTAAACATTGTCCCACTCTACCGTGACGATTTTTATATTCATTTGGGGCAAGTGCAGAACACACTGAGATTAGATGGTCTATTGTTTCTCGGTGTTTATCACAGGACCTGCGTTTTGCATCCACATTATTATGTATAATATTTGCCTGAAAGTTTTAATGAAAAGTCTTTGGTCTTGTGCTGCAAGAATAAAGCCTTCAGTTTCAGACTTTAATCCAGATGCACGTAACCATCAATGAATATTAACTTTATCAACATTGGGATTTATTGGCACATTCCGGATATTGGCCATGCAGAGGTTTGTCTTGCCAGCGTTGTTTCATCTGTTCAAGAGCTTTATTTTTGGCTTTCATTTTCATATTTTTTGCCGCAATATTCGGTTCTTGGCTTCTGTTTTGCTTTTCTACAGAATCTACTAACTGTAAATCTTGTTTGCATGTACTGCCTTCTTTGATTATTGAATATTTTTCTTTCTTTCTTCATGTTGCTTGATTAATTGTATCATCCACTCCTTTATTATTATTATTATTATTATTATTATTATTATTATTATTATTATTTTCTTTGATTTCTGATGTATAAATGTTTCTTTACTGGAAATTGTTTACGGAAATGTGATGCTTTATCTTTTGCTAGTTAGGAGTAACTAGGGGAATAGAGGTTTTTTTTTATATAGAGGACTACTTGTTTGAACTTATATTAAATATACTAATATTTAAGTTTTTTTACGGGATGTTAGCAACCCGGTAGGATAAAAACTTAAGCCTAGAAAGGGCGGAAGATTTCTTGATGGGTTAACGGCCAGCTAACTAGAGGTGGTGCCTCAATAAATCACCGTGGTAAAGGCAACAGGATACTATCTATCTATCTATCTATCTATCTATCTATCTATCTATCTATCTATCTATCTATCTCAGCCTAATCATTATCTATCTATCTATCTATCTATCTATCTATCTATCTATCTATCTATCTATCTATCCTGCGTATAATCATGGCTATACAACGAATACATATTAAACCTAACGGTGTGAAGGGGGTTGCTTCCAAAGAGAGCAATTCCTCGCCCGGTAAGGACCGACATGGGCAACAGGTGTCACTCAACCGTCATCCAGTGACTGTTAGCACCAACCTTGTAAAGAAAACAGTTTTTCCTCAAAATTTGTCCCTCGCCCGGGAATGAACGACATGAGCAACAGGTGTTTCTGGACCGTTACCCTGAGACTGTGCGCAACAAAGAAAGGATTATCTTGGGGACATGAAACATCAGGACGTTAAACAACTGCGGACAACTAGTGAATGTCAAGCAGGAAATGAACAGACTGAAAATCAATATTCTGGGAATATGCCAAACCAGATGACCAAATAATTGAGACTTTAGAAGCGACAACCATGGGATAAAATACGCAGGAGGCAAAAATAATGAAAAAGAAGTCGGCTTAATACTAGACAAAGAAATGAAAAAATGTCTTTTGGAATACTTCCAGTTCTCTGAAAGAGTTCTCCTGGTAAAACGGAAAGTGAGACCCTTCAACATAGCAATTGTAGTCATCTATGCAACAACAACACAAAGCACTGAGGAAGAAATAGAATCTTTTTACCTCTACTCTTGACAATGCCAAGGCTGAATGTAAAAGCCAAGAAATCAGAATCATCATAGGAGATTTGAATGCTAAAGTAGGCAAGGAGGGGGAAGGTACCACAATTGGAAACTTTGGTTTAGGAATCCGCAAAGAACGAGGAGAAAAATGGGTACAATGTTGCATACCACATGATCAGGTAATAACTAACACCTGGCTTCAAGACACCCACGACGTCTATGGACATGAAGAAGCTCATAACCAGATAGACTGCATAACCATAAACAGCAAATTAAGAAATGCAGTGGTTCAAAGCAAAGCCTATTCAGGCGCTGACTGTGGAAGCGACCACGCCCCAGTCATCTGCAAACTAAAGATGAAATTCCGGAGATTGAAGAAGCCTAATGCAGCACCAAAAATCAAATACAGCACACTCGTGAATGACCTCAACCTACAGAAAGAATACACTAACAGCGTGAAAATCAAATGTGAAGAACAAATTGGAAAAGGACACTCGAAATGGGACTCGCTAAAGGAAGCAATAGTGATATCAGCAAACAACATTGCCTCAAATGAAATTAGCTCGGAGAAAAAAACAAAAACGAGTGGATGATTGAACAGATTCTCGACATTATGCAAAGGAGGCAGAAAATGATATCAAGACATGGAATGGAGGACAGAGAACAGCACAAGGAAATAAGGAGAAAATGCAGACAGGCTAAAGAGGAATGGCTCAATGACAAATGTGCAGAAGTAGAAAGACTGAGCAGGCATAATAAAGCAGGCATGCATAAAGAAATAAAAGAAATAAAAACAGGATGCATAAAATCTAAGGATGTAACAATCATTTTGGAGAAAGAGGAAATACTCCAACGATGGGAAGACGATATAAAACATCTTTTCCACGGCAAGAGAGAGCAACCGATAATACACAAAGATGAGGACGGACCGGAAATATTAAAGTGTGAAGTGGAATCTGTGATAGCCAAACTGAATACAAAGAAAGCAGCTGGACCAGACGGCATAGTCATAGAGCTGCTGATAGCCCTGGAAAATTTGGAATAGAGAAAATTACAGAAATAATAAATGGAATTTATAATAGTGGTGTAATACCAAATGACCTCAGCAAGTTGATCTTCATCGCACTACCTAAGAAGCCAGGGGCAAACGAGTCCGAACTCCACAGCTTGTATACGGACAGGTAATGAATTCAGCAGATATACAAAGATAGAAAGAGACGTAAGACAAGGATGTGTCTTTTCACCTGGATCTGTTCAACTTGTACAACGAGAATATTTTGCAAAAATGGTCAAAACATTTACCAGACATGTAAGTGTAGGAATGTATCAACGCTGGAGTTATGTAATAACCCAATACAAGGTTCAAAAGTCAGTCAATATGGGAGGTAATGATGCCACTAATGTCACAAGTGGCTTCGTAAAATAAACGAGAATGAGAACACTTTAAGAGAAGGAAATTAGAGTTTACTCTCGCCTCGATCTGGTGTGGGCGACAAAGCGAACCTCGCTGCCGATCTTAAAAATGATCTCCAATCCGTAGTGGACTGGGGTAAGAAATGGCTCGTAAATTTCAATGTTTCCAAAACGAAGCTGCTATCAATTAACCGTCATAGATAATCGCACCTACCTCCCATTAGCATAGAACAGGCTTGCCTCCCAGGGAGTAAAACACTACGCCTCCTTGGCCTCATACTCTCAGCCGACCTCAAGTGGAATGACTATATCGAATTCATTGCTAAATCCGCTGCTATGAAAGTCGGTTCTCTGTGCAGGGCCCGGAGGTTTTTTCCGTCTGAATCTATCCTGCCCATATATAAATCTACCATCCGCCCGTGTATTGAATACTGCTGCCACATCTGGTCGGGTGCCCCTGCTATTCTCCTCGGGGTTCTTAACAAAATACAATGGTGAATCCGTAATGTGATCGATACCGACTTGGCAGACCGGCTGCAGTCGCTCTCGCACCAGCTTGACGTGGCATGTCTGTGATTCTTCTATAAATACTTTCACGGCTTTTACTCCGATGAACTTAGATCACATGTGAATTTTAGGTACAAATTTGCACGAGGTATTAGATTAGCAACTAGGTCCCACCCTTTTACAGTGAAACCGATAAAATGCAACCACAATTTCTACTCCAACAGCTTCTTTTCTCGCACTTCCCGCCCGTGGAATTCCCTTCCACATACTTGCTTCCCCAACAGCTACTATCTCCAGGAGTTTAAATGTAAGGTCAATAAACACTTTCTAACACACTAAATCGCATCTATTCTCTCAAACACTGTTCCCATCTACCTAACCCTCATCCTCGGTATCCTGACCCGTCTAACACTTTCCTTCTGACATTTCCTATAACTAACAACACTTTCTAATCACTTTCCCCTAAGTAACCCCCTGTGCAATAGTGGCAGTGGAATGCTTTGCTTGGGGTGAAATGATTAAATGAAAACCAAAAAAAACTCCTAAATAAGAAACAAAGGATAAATCCCTGTCCCTGTTCACCAGAAGCAACTGGTGTATAAACCGGCTGATATGTGAACCTATCTACCCAGATACTTTTAAAGTATTTATAGTGAACGATGTGTGTGAGAAAGTAGAGATTTGGAGAATAAGGAGAATTAATATAGAACTAGTTGATATACCTGTTATCAGAAAGAATGTATTTTAAATGAAAATATATTATTACGCGCGATATTACAAGACTTAATTTTCTTTCATTCCCTGTTATTAGCATAAGCAGTGAAATGGCATCAGTTAATTAATAATCGGAATAAAGCATTTAGATAAATTTACACATTTTACTGACTTTTATGTCAAATACAATATGATAATGTTATATAGCACAATTTCTTTCGAAATGGATTCTTTTGAATGAATAAACAATATTATAAACGTCTTCAACACAAAATAATTGCATATCAACAGAGATAATGAAACTATTTTTAAGACTTAATATTAAAATTAATTATTTCCATTAAACAAAAATCGTTAATATGTAACACATGCTGAATATAAAAAATAAAACCATATTAAATTGAAGCGACATATTTAAGAAATAATTACACGTATACATGATCAGGTGACTGATTAACTATTCTTTTTTCATAATCATATCGCCCCAAGCAAGGCATTTTACTGCAACTGGTTTGCAAGAGGTGACATGGGAGGAAAGTTATGAAAAAGAGTGACAGGTTATAGGAGGTACCAGGAAGCGGGTAAGAGAAACATGACTGGTGCCATAAAGTGAGAGATCAGTTTATGTATTGATTGTAATGTAGAATTGATCCCCCACTTTATATCCACATTATAATAGTATAGAAATTTTTTTTTATTTAATCATATCGTCCCAAGCAAGGCATTTTACTGCCACTGTTTTGCAGTGGGTTACATAGGAGGAAAGTTATGAGAAAGAGTGACAGGTTATAGGAGGTGGCAGGAAGCGGATAAGAGAAGCATGACTGTGGCCATAAAATGAGGGGTCAGTTTGTATATTGATTATAACGTAGAAACGATCCGCCACCTAATATCCGCATTATAATAGTATAGAAATTTTTCTTTTTATATAATAATATCGCCCCAAGCAAGGCATTTTATTGTCATTGTTTTGCAGGGGGTTACATAGGAGGAAAGATATGATAAAGAGTGACAGGTTATAGGGAGTGTCAGTAAGTGAGTAAAGGAAGGACGATTGTGGCCATAAAGTGAGGGATCAGTTTATATATTAATTATAATGTAGAATTGATCCCCCAGTAAATATTGGAAAGAAAACAGCTAAAGAATAATCCAAAACAATTTCGGTCCGTGTATAAAGGACAATATTACATAGATCATATCAACAAGCGGTAGAAACAGATGAATTACTTATCACTTACCAAAGATAAATCCTTTAATATAATCACCATCAAAGCTACACAAAAGAATTCAAAATGTTGTCTATGAATTTGCTTTTCTTAGCAGGTAAAGTCTATTATTATTATTAATAACAATACTAACAACACATCTATTGGTTATACAACTTCTACCTTATCGCACTGATAAACGTATCATTTATTAGATAATAGTTTTTTTTTGTTGTTTTTTATTAATCATATCACCCCGAGCAAGGCGGTAATGCCATCGATGTGCAGGGGGCTACGTAAGAGTGGAAAGATGGGAAATGAGAAAGCCGGAGACCACATCCTAAACAGGGAACAAGGGATGAGCCTCTACACCTGTTCAATAGACGTGGGTGGAGTGTCAAACTGGGCGATAGTTTAGTCTATCTACTCCAATTGAAAAAAATAAAAAAGAAAAGACTGAAAAGCTTGGAAACAAGAAAGCCGGAGACCACATCCTAAACAGGGAACAAGGGATGAGCCTCTACACCTGTTCAATAGACGTGGGTGGAGTGTCAAACTGGGCGATAGTTTAGTCTATCTACTCCAATTGAAAAAAATAAAAAAAGAAAAGACTGAAAAGCTTGGAAACGAGAAAGCCGGAGACCACATCCTAAACAGGGAACAAGGGATGAGCCTCTACACCTGTTCAATAGACGTGGGTGGAGTGTCAAACTGGGCGATAGTTTAGTCTATCTACTCCAATTGAAAAAAATAAAAAAGAAAAGACTGAAAAGGTTGGAAACAAGAAAGCCGGAGACCACATCCTAAACAGGGAACAAGGGATGAGCCTCTACACCTGTTCAATAGACGTGGGTGGAGTGTCAAACTGGGCGATAGTTTAGTCTATCTACTCCAATTGAAAAAAATAAAAAAGAAAAGACTGAAAAGGTTGGAAACAAGAAAGCCGGAGACCACATCCTAAACAGGGAACAAGGGATGAGCCTCTACACCTGTTCAATAGACGTGGGTGGAGTGTCAAACCGGGTGACACTTAAATATATAACTAAACAACAATAAAAACGAAAAAGAAATACAGTAGTAGTTCGTCGCAATAATTAACTAAATAAAACTTCATAATATGTAAAAATAAGCCTCGTAAGTATTTTGCATATCGGCTTCAGTTACTTTCACACCTCCGTTAATCTTTCTCTCTGTGCCTTTTCTAGAAATACTTTTTTAAATTTTTAATTTTTTTACCCCAAGCAAGGCGCGGCCACCACTAGTGCGCGGGGCATTGCAGTGAGAGAAAATACTGTGGGGGTGTCGCTGAAAGGGTAAAAGATGAACGGGATGCAAGAAGATACAAAATGGGAAATGACGTTGCATTTAAATTTTTGGAGATTGTAGCCATCAGGGAAGCAAGTAAAATGAAAGGAGTTCTACAGGTGGGAAGTGCGGGAAAAGAAACTGTTGTTGATTGTCCATTTGAAATTTCCCCTGTTATAAGTGCTCACTGAATTCCCATTGTATGTCCGAAAATATTGTTTATAGAACTCGAATTCATTCAGAAGATAATGATTTGAAATTTTACTTTGGAAATGCTTATAACAGGTGAGAGATAAGATTTAACAATTACATGTTGTCTTAAAGTAAAAGTAACAACGTCAAAATGACTGATTTATTTAGGATGGTTGGGTCACTGTGTCGGTCCAGGATGTTTTTCCCACCTGAAACCATCCTGCATATATACAAATCAACCATTCGTCCGTGCATGGAGTACTGCTGCCATATATAGTCTGGTGCCCCTGCTGTTCATCTCCGTGTTCTTGACAGGCTCCAAAGGAGAATCAATAATGTGATAGGTACTGACTTGGCGGCTCGACTACAGCCACTTTCTCACCGACGAGATGTGGCTTTCCTTTGTCTGTTCTATAAATACTTCCATGGCTTCTGCACGAACGAACTTAAGTCACTGGTGCCTCCGCAACAGGTGTTTACTCGTGCAACCAGACTGGCAACTGGGTCTCACCCATTCACAGTTAGATCACCACATGCAGACGACAATTCTACACCTACAGCTTCTTTTCTCGCACTTTCCGCCTGTGGAACTCGCTTCCGTATTCTTGCTTTCCTGGCGGCTACTACCTCCAGGAATTTAAGTGCAAGATCAATACTGATCTCTTAACCACTTGACCCTAGTTCATTCCACACCGCCCTGTATATCCTTTCCTTTCTCTCTACCTTTGCAACTGTCATTACACCTCTATTCCCATCCTTCTCTGCTACTTTTTAACTGGTTCGTCCTTCTCTTCAATATCCTCTAATCTTTTTCTCTTATGTAGCCCCCTGCACATCAGTGATGTTACCGCCTTGCTCGGGGTGATATGATTATATTCATTATATCGAATGAAATTAAATTGATATCTATTAAACAGTCAGTTTGAAAAATGGTCCTGATGTTTGTATAACGCATGAAACTCCGAGTCATATATATATATAGCCTTTGAGATTTGAGTAAAAAAATCACAAAAAAATTTACTTGCCCCAAAATCATTTTACTCGACCGACTCCATTTTTTAAAGCTTTATCGTTGACTGAAAGAAAAACTAAATTTTAATTAAAAATTTGAACTTGTTAGAAGGGATTTTAAAAATTAAAAAATAATAAACACTAAATTCTTTCTTTCCTCTTAATAATAGCGTACATATTTTGATGATAAAACTTTATCTTTCTTAATTTTGAGCCCTTTTAACATCGTGATATGCTGTATTTTTTAATTTGTTTTGGCAATTGATTCGAGGTACGTAAATTCGTAGTTTCTTTCTTCTGTTTTACTACAATCTCAATCTCATAGATGATAAAAAATAACAAATCTGATTTTTTCAACGATTTTCTATAAAAAATTACGTATAATTTGTTTTTTGGTGCATGGTTGAAAGAAGTATGCGTATGTTTTCTTCTTTCTTTAAAATGTTTCTTTCAACTTTTCGTAAGCGGTGATGAAAATATAGATGTTGAGTCAAGGATATTATTTTTCCAAATTAGTTTCTAAAACTCTGTGAGCGTCTTTAATTTGAGCGACAGACATTTTGGCTCCATGCTGAAAGCGTTAATTAAAAGAATGTTTACACTGACCGGGAAGATAAAAGCGAAACCAAAGAGTTCAATAATGTCATTGTAGGTCATTCTAGGCAACTTGTAAATATTCAATGGCATACTTTTGGTTTGTAAAATGTATCAGATTTCCTTTTTCTATATGTGAAGGGACACGTTTAATTGCGAGATTTTTAATCGACCGCGGGCGAGAAAATTAATAAACTTTAAACGTCTAATTAAGTTTTTAATCGATTGAGTCGATCGGGCGAGTGAAATCTCAAAGGCTGTATATCTATCTATCTATCTATCTATCTATCTATCTATCTATCTATCTATGAATAGACAAAACTTATTTTTTATTACGACTCATGATGATAATAGTTAAAAAATAAAAATGAAAAACAGGATAGCGAGCCGGTTTTGTGCCTCGCTCAACAGTGCTAAATCGTGGTAAATAAATAATTGTTTAAGAAACAGAACAAGATGTAAGGGAGGAGAGAAAAATTCTTAAATGGAAATGAGTTGGAGGTCAAATATCTATTATTTCTGTTTACCAGAGGGTTTTTTTAATGATTGAATGCAGATGGGCTCCAACATGGTAATTTGAGTGGGACGTACTTAAGATGGAGATCATGTCCACACTAATATCAGAAGCACAATCATGGTTGTTTATAAGGTGCTCTGCAATAGCAAACCCGTATCTATTGATCAGCGTATTTGACGAAGAATAGTACAAAATACGGATTTTTGTACGTACATGTTGTTTAATTCTAACATCTAATCGTTGAGTAGTTCTCCCTATGTAATGCAATCCACAGCTACATTTAAGCATATGAACCAAAAAACAATTTTGATGTAGGTAGAGAACATCGTTCCTTAGAAAAGAAAAGACAGATTTAGCAGAATAATCAACACGAGTATTATCCGCAAAGAAACAATGTCAAAGTGCAATGGATACACGCTTAGCAAATGTATCACTGATATGAACCCAATCAATGGAGGCGAAGGTGTACAGGACATCTTTGCACTGTAACTGGTTTAACTTTGTTGAATTCCGTTATCTTCTTCCTAATTACCGATTGGACAACGTCCAATAGTTAGGCGTTATCACAGAGAGTAGTATTAATAAACCTGTGTTCTTCATCCAACTTAGTTTTAGAGCAAATATTCAAGGTCCTATCAGTAAAGGTCTTAAGTTAATTTTTTGTTTTGTGGGGACAAAATAGTCCCACTTGGTATATAAAGCAGTAAATGTTTGTTTTCGGTAAACTGAAGTAATAAAACTAGAGGGAGATTTGATCACCAAAATATCAAGAAAAGGAAGGGAAGAATTAGTCTTTTTCTTTTGTGTCAATTTTAAAGATGGTTGCCTTTATTAAGGAACAAAAGGAAAAGTTCCTCTTCGTTAGACAAAAAGTGTCATTTACATAACGGAAATACACATCAGATTTATTATATATATATATATATATATATATATATATGCAGTACTGTGCAAAAGTATTAGATCAACAGCTATTTTATCTTTTATGAGACATAAAAAAATAAAGTTTAGAATCACCCCTGTCCTAACACTTTTGCAAACTATCGGTAGTGTGCAAAAGTATTAGGACAGGGGGTGATATTCCTAAAAATCTTAATGAAATTCAAATCCAGGATCAAAAGCCAACTAAATAGATATTGATTATTTAAAACTAAGTGTAAAAGAAATGTATTAAAAAGAAGTTATACTTAATTTTACCTATTTACAAGTTATTTTGAAACTACCCATTATTCTATTATCCTTGGATATGGCTGACCTTTTTCTTATTCCCCAGCCTCGAATTGATAAATCTAATGTTACTTCGCAAGATATACTTTGGAAACAAATACAAGCTGCTTGGCAGGAGATACCATTAGATACACTGAAGAAACTTGTGATGTCAATGCCTGACAGAATGAAGGCTATGAACAAAGCACAAGGCTATTATACTAAAGATTAAATTTAATTTGTAACAAGTATTTTTCTTGTTAAAACATTTGTTGAGCAAATAAAAAAGAATTACTTTAATTCATTTGTTTAATTTCTGTCAATATACCTAATAAATGATAAAATAATTCGTGTCCTAATATCTTTGCACAGTACTACACAGACACACAGACACAGACACACACATACACACACACACACACACACACACACACACACACACACACATATATATATATATATATATATATATCAATTCGCTCCCTACAAAGAGATATTGCGATCAAAATGGTGCTACCGGAAGTTAAAGGAAACGTAAGAGTCTTTAAATGGAACCGGATGCCTAATTTTAAAGAGTAAACAGGGAATAAACTTCTCCTGTTCAAATGCCCGGACAGAGGCGTGAAAAGGGCGATAGGCGTATCTATCTACTCATATCGACGAAAAAATACGTCCTTCTGTTAAAACACTGTTTAAAATTTACTGCCATTAAGCAGGATTGATATTAAATTTCACCGATATCTTTATGTCTAATGATATATTCCTGTTTCGTAATATTTGTTTAGTTCAAAAGCACATTCCAAATATACGGATATTGAGTTCATTCATGGTTCCACACAGAGAGCTATTCTCTTCTGATTTGAAAGAACGTGTTATTTCAGTTTACATATTAAATAAAGCCATGATAAATACGTAAGTGTTTGAAGCTTAATAAAAACGCTGGAGGAAATCTACTGGAATTGTTCAAGGCGTACAGAATGAACCCGGACGAGCATCCAAGCTGATACCAATGTCTATTAGTTTTATCAGAACTTTGGTTTTTATGGGCTTGAGAAGACTGGCAGCAGATTTTCCTTATGAGTTCAAAATATGCACCAATGGATGTTTCAATACTTAAATCTACTACGCACAAAACTGCATTACATAACGAAAGTCTGGCTGACACAAAGAGGTTCATTTGAAATTCGGACATGAGAATAAAGATCAAATAATCAGGTTCTAGGAGAGGGCACTTTTATTGCAAACAAAGCGTACGCGCGAAATTAGAAAAACTATAATATGACGATGATTTACTCATCGTATTGTACAAATAAGTAGAAATTGATAGATAGTTATATGCAATAAACTGAAATGTTGTTAAAACCAGGACTTGCTGACCAACAAAATTACTTCCAAATAAATGTACTTAAAATATCAAGAAAAAAATCAAAAAAATCAATAAAACGTAGAACCGATAAACAAAATAACAAAACCAATCAAAATTAAGAATAGAAAACAGATAAAAAAACATATGCGTGGACAGGCATCCGTCGATATACAATGTTTAATGGCTAAACCATATAAGATAGAGATATTTAATCTCCCTACGATTGCGTTTGTGAGAAACGCTGACAAGCAAATTGATCTGAATTGACCTGAGTCTCTTTTCATGTCCTACGTAGATAGAACGATCAATAGATACATATATAATTAATATAAATGTGAACAGATTAAATTAGATAGAAATATATATATATATATATATATATATATATATATATATATATATATATATATCCGAGTGAATAAGGAACGAAGAAAAATTTACCACGTCCAGAACATTAATTTAAAACAGAGCTAGATATATAATATAGAGTAGTGAATATTTGTTATAAATTATATTTTAGAACATGTACAATTTTTTTCATCCACTACAAAGTGTACATTTTGTTTCGACATTGAAATTACAATGTCTTCTCAAAGGAAAAGTGTCTTTCCATTCCTTTCCACACCACCTGATGAGACATTGTAATTTCAATGTCGAAACAAAATGAACACTCTGTAGTGAATAAAAAAATGTACATGTTCTAAAATATAATTTATAGTATACATATATAAACAGAGAGGGACAGAAACAGAGAATCATAATATTTAGATAGTTAATGTAAGAAATGCAATAAAGAGCTAGATATATAGAAATATATGAAGAGAATGAGATAGATAGATAGATAGATAGATAGATAGATAGATAGATAGATATGAGCAGATTGAGATAGATAGATAGATAGATAGATAGATAGATAGATAGGAATGAACTGAAATAGAGAGGTATCAACAAAATAGATAGATAGATAGATAGATAGATAGATAGATAGATAGATAGATAGATAGACAGACATGAATGAACTGAAATAGAGAGGTATCAATAAAATAGATAGATAGATAGATAGACAGGAATGAACTGAAATAGAGAGGTATCAACAAAATAGATAGATAGATATGAATGAACTGAAATAAAGGAGGTATCAACAAAATAGATAGATAGATAGATAGATAGATAGATAGATAGATAGATAGATAGATAGATAGATAGATAGATAGATAGATAAACTGAATCTTGTAAAGTCAGATTATCTATGATATCGTAAATGATAATGATTATGTTCCAAATTTTCGCCGACTAAGTAAGAAATCCCGATGAGATTTTATCAGTAAATCTGAAGCAAACTGTTTCGGATGATGCAAAACCCCAAATGCTAAGTGCCTTCGGCGTGAATCGAAATCAATCTGCCCGTAAATTCTACTACACTGTCATACTGTCTATGGCATAACAATGAGACAGACATACTGAAACTGACAACTTGTCCTTTCCTTTTATTATTTTACATCAGCAACAAATGTCGGGGCTTTGACTGACTCGCAAATATTGTATTGCTGAGACCCAATTAGATGATCCCACTGGATTATTCAACAGCGCCTGCGAACGGAATTTGAGCATGTCATTATCTATCTATCTATCTATCTATCTATCTATCTATCTATCTATCTATCTAGGTAGGTAGGTAGGTAGGTAGGTAGGTAGGTAGGTAGGTAGGTATGACAATCTTTGCATATCTATCTATCTATCTATCTATCTATCTATCTATCTATCTATCTATCTATCTATCTATCTATCTTCTAAATAAAACAAAATGAAAGAGAAAGAGCTGCAATGGCAAAATTGAGAATTATGTAATCATGGAGATTTAATATTTGGGTTATGAAAGGGGGCAGGATGACTTGGATCTAGACAGGTTACTTTTCATAAATTTCATAATTCTTAATTTTGATTTAACAATATTCAGACACCTATTGCATTTCCTTCAACTGCCACTCCCTAACTTTCTAAATAGCCATGAATCGTGTAAAATCTTCTGTACCATAAAGACGGAATCTGATGATGGTTCGCCTGAAATAGACCATACTTCCGATTTACCATGAAATAACGTGTCTGCTTTAATTTCTTCTTATTATCGCTCTATATGTATTTATATACATACATATTGAAAGCTCTCTTAGAGTGTTATCCGACCACTTTTTGTACAGGATACTCCTTTGGATTCTTCTATATCTACACCGCATGCTTACATATATATATATATATATATATATATTATTCTTTGGAAAATCTCTCAGAATCAACCTTTTGAAATAGCAAATCTTTATATTTATCCCCAAGAGTACCGCCAAGAAAATGTTTGAATCTGTCAACACTGCAGAAAAAAAGTATATCTCCACAAGTTACAGTATTTGATGTAACTTTCAGTTAACAGTAAAAAAATAGGTTTTTTTTAAAATTCTTTCAGTTATTTAGGACATTTCTTTTTGTGATTAGTTACTTTGTTTTTAATTCATTTCGTTTTTTGCCTTGAAAAAGTCCACATTGGATGAAACGAGTTGGTAACTAATACAGTTTTCTTATTGTCTTTTACATTTATAAGTATTTATGTATATAGGTGTATCAAAAATGCTTTTAGAAAATTTAAAGGCGGAAGCCAAAAACGGTAAAATGTCCATATAGAGAGAGCTTAGAATTTTTTCCTCATTCTGTTTATAAGGGATTGAACAATGTATGCCTTAAATGACATGTTGAAAATGGCTATTATCCCACTAAGTTTTATCTGAAGTTACAGATATATATATATATATATATATATATATATATATCCCGGCCAGAAGAAAGTAGATGCCTAGTCACGCTGATGAGCTATGATTCAGCGAAACAGGCTTGCATGTGGATGGCTAATATATTGACTAGAAGCAATCGGATGTCTAATCATACTCATGGGCTGTAATACAGCGAAACAGAACTGTCTGTCCTGCATGTGGAAGACTATATATATATATATATATATATAGGTGTATCCAAAATACTTTTAGAAAGTTTGAAGGCGGGTGCCTGACACCAAAACACAGTAAAATGTCCTTATAACATATATTTAAAAGCAACGCATAACAGAAACTCATAAAAAATGTTAAAAATGTCCTCCGCTAGTTCTACACACGAATGCACCCGTCGGATCATTGACTGCCGGACCCTTTCAAATCCTTTGACACTGTTGTCGAATTGTTTCTCAATCTTCCACGACACGTTGATGATGTAACTCTGCATTGTTTTATGTGGTCACGTAAATAAAAATCTAAAATATTTGATATCGTGGGGAACGTGCAAGCCACGGGACTAGCCATCCCGTACATACTCATATTTCGTTTTAGGTGTCAGCCAGTGCATCGCGAACAATGTGAATAAGATGTCCTGAAATCCCATCATGCATGAACTACATGCGTTTTCGTATTAGCAGAGGTACATTTCTTAGCATGTCTGAAAGTACTTTCGAAATAAATTAGCTCCTCTAAGACGTGTTTGGATGATAAATGGACACACAAGACTGTCACTTACAACTCCAGGCGTATATTAATCGTTAACTCATGTTGGTGTCTAGCCTGTATTACATCATGGGGATTCCAATCTGCCCACAAAGATTGGACGTGCAATTTTTTTTTATCTGAACTTTTCCAAATGCTGCCTCATTTGCAAATAAGCCTGAAAAGACAAACTACAGGTTTTCAGTTTAGGCAATAAACCAACGGCAAAAATTATTCTTTCGTGAGTGATCTGAGTGCGAGAGAAGATGCACATTTTACAAATGATACGGACACTGAATCAGCCTTTGAAGTAACTTCCATGTGGTATAGTAAAATGTACGACATTCTAAGGCCACGTTGCCGTGTGCTGATACCTGAATCGTCTCCGATAGCCCGTAGGATTTGTTCCTCGAGACTCAGGAGTACGAGCGTAATATCTGTCTTCCTCGATCCATCGTTTGTGGTGCCACGAATCCTGTTTCAGCAACGCGACAAAAAAAAACAAAAAACAAAAACAAAAACAAAAAAAAACAGTAAAGTTTGGATAACTCGGCTGCTTTGGTCCAGTAATGAAATCTGATACAGCCATTCAGCCTCGAGGCCATTACCATTCCCACGTCTGGATGTGAAAATCATGTGCCTGCTCACAAGATGGACACTCTGACATTGTTAAACGAAACACTTCTCACCTTCCCAGTTAACTCACTACTCGACACGTTAAACTTTAAAGAAAGACAAATCACAAATTTAGACGAATGACAAAAATAATATAATCTACATAGAAACATAATCTTTAAGCTCAAAACGAAAAATAATGCAGACATATTTATGTGGACATTTGTCTTTGTGTCGTTGTGTCGCTGTGAGGAAACCTCTTAAAGAGCCTTCAATATGTTCTCACTGATTTTTCAGAAAAAGTGGATGTGCATTGTGGTGCAGTGGATATCGACTCTGAACTACAAATCGGGGTGCCGAGGTTCGAATTCCAGTTGAATTTCTTGCATTCACTTACGCACAAATACCCTTGGCAAACGTATTAATCGGTCTCTTCCTTCTAGTTATGTGTTAAATAATAGGACAAATTGGGATCTATAGCCTTGGTTGGCAACCAGTCTAGCGCAAAAAGCGATGGCTAACTTCTACGGGATAATCTTCTGCTCAGTCAGTCATGTCTAGAAAAAGACATAAGCATATATGGCATTTAACTGACTGAAGTGAATGTTTCATTTACAAAAGTTAGTAAGAAACATGTCACTGAATGCATTGTCCATCGTTAGCCACTACTTTCTCTCGTTTTTCTGTCAGCATTGGAATTTCAGGTTGGAAAAAAGACACGTCTTTTCAAGCTAACCCCGTGTCGACCCATTTTTGGCATCTTCATAAGGATGAAAGTGCTGCTGTGCTATCGATCGGAACAAGGGATAATTTCATGGAGCAATTTATGGTGAATATGACAGGTGAGGTAGGACTTCTCAGTTAACCGTTTCCAATGAGTCCCCCGCCTTTTGCATCATGTGGTCTAGCTTTATCATGCTGCAAAATCATGGTGTCGTGCCTATGCTCGTAAGGCGGATGTTTTTTTTTCAATTCTCGGCTCAAACACATCGATAGCAATCTCCGGGGATGGTCCGGTCGGTTTGAGCAATTCATAATAAACTATACCCACATGATTCACACAAATGCAAAACAGAAGCTTCGAACCATGCATATTCGGATTTGCCGCTAATGTTGATGCATAGCCGCGCTTACCCGACGCTCTTCTACGCTTAGGGTTAGCGTAGAGTATCCACTTTTCACCGCCGATCACGATACAATGCAAAAGTATTTTCCTTTTCAGCCGTTGAAGCAGCTCTTTACACGTACGAGACGCCGTTCGATATCTCACGGCTTCAACTCAAAAGGCATCCTGGCTTTTGCATCAAAAGCAGCGCATAACAGAAACTCATAAAAAATGTTAAAAATGTCCTCCACTTGTTCTACAGACGAATGCACCCGTCGGATCATTGACTGCCGGACCCTTTCAAATCCTCTGACACTGTTGTCGAATTGTTTCTCAATCTTCCACGACACGTTGATGATGTAACTCTGCATTGTTTTATGTGGCTTTAAATCATTCTTAAAGCTTTCAAGCATTTCAAAACTTGTGTAATCAACTCCTAATGATTCTGCAAGTTAAGCTTGCACCTGATATGAAGTAATGCCTCCAATACTTTGTCTTCAAACTTTTTTTTTCTGCGCGCTAAAGCTTTCTTTATCTTCAACATTAAAATCATTATTTCTGAAACCTTTAAACCAATTTCTGCATGTAGTTTCCGACATAGCATTGTAGCCGTAAATCTCAACAAGAATTTTGTGCCCTTCAACTGCAAATTTTTGTAAAAATAAAATAGTGAAAATTTTATAGTGCAGTGGATATCTCCTAGGCACGAGAAACCATAGGACAGAGTTAAAAATTTCACTTAAATTCGCTGCATCCACCTGCACGCTAATACCTTTTAAAAACGTAATAAAATAAACCGTCGTTTTCCCCTCTAGCCATGGGTTAAATGACAGGACAGATTGCGTTTTATAAGCTTGGTCGGCAACTGATCTACCGCAGCATGTAATGGCAACATTATGCGTGAAATCTTCTCCCCAGTCAATCATGTCCCGAAAGAGAGATGATTGCCTAAGAGTGTTTCACGATTGTTACTTAACTGAGTGCCGTAAATTCCCTCACAAATACCCTTCATTTGGCACGAAATCCGACATGTTTAACGCTACAAAAAACAAAGTTGTTTACACTTTGGCGAAACGACATACACTGAATTTCAAGCTTGCTTATAGTATAGTATATTATGCGTTACCATCTGAAAATACACGCACGCAATTTTAGAAACCCCATCTTTTGGAAAATGACATCAACGTCTTAATATATATAAGTATGCATATATATATATATATATATATATATATATATATTAAGTAATTCATCGAGCTTTTTATTCGACTTCAACAGAATGCAGAAATCACTGGACGGCCGTTTCGTCCTATATTTGGGACTCTTCAGCAGTGCGCTTCCATTACCAGGCATCGAACCTAGACAGTTTTGGTTCATTAAGCTGATGTTATACCAACTGTACCACGGGCGCTGTGGAGAAGAGGTTACGAATTAAACTCGATGAAGCGCCGCCCGTTCCCAAATTCCGTGGTGAAGCTCATCTTTAATAATCATACTCAATAATTGTTCAAATCCTCCTATTACTTCTGTCACATCTCTGTGCTTCAGCCAGCTTAACATGCTATGGATTTAGCGGCTTGTGATGGAGAAGTCGTGGCTCTTGGAGGCCCTGTCCTACGGGTAAAGGAGCTTGGGTGAGCTCCAACACGGAATTTGTGAACGGGCGGTCCTTCATCGAGTTTAATTCGTTACTTCTTCGTCAGCAGGGACCGTGGTGCAGTTGGTATAACATCAGTTTAATAACCGCGACTGTCTGGGTTCGATTCTTGGTAGTAGATGCGCATTGCTGATGAGTCCAAAATATAGGTGGAAACGGCCGTCCAGTGCTTTCTGCATTTTGTTGAGGTCGAATAAAAATCCCGATGAATTACTTAATAATTGTATAAATCCTCCTACTACTTCTGTCGTATATATATTCGAGTGAAGAGAGCCAACAGTTTTACAATGCCGAGTTCTCCTTTTTATCATAAAAGTGCTCAATACAACAAAACTTGTTGAATATAATAATAATAAAAAATAATTCAAATAATGTATATTCCATTGTGACACGGAAATTTCTGTTTCGACATTTTTAACTCGTCATTAGGCAATGTTACTTCATATAATTTAATATATTATTTTAATTAAACAAACAAATTTAATTATATACATATATATATATATATATATATATATATATTAATCATTTCACTCCGAGCAAGGCGGAAACGCCACTGATGTGCAGGGGACTACATAACTGTAAAAAGATTAATTAGAAAAGAGTGAGGAGTACAAACTAGTTAGAAAGGAACAATAGAAAGCTGAGAAAGCAGGTGCGATGACAGATAAATAGGTGGAGAGAAAGGGAAGGTTACACGGGGGTGGGGAGAGAGCTAGAGTCCAGTGGTTAGTAGCTGAGTATTGACTTTGTATTTAAATTTCTGGAGGTTGTAGCCGTCAGGAAAGCAAGAATACGGGAGCGAGTTCCACAGGCGGGAAGTGCGAGAGAGGAAGCTGTAGGAGTAGAATTGTCGTCTGCATTTGGCTAACCTGACTGTGAATGGGTGGGACCCAGTTGCCAGTCTGGTTGCACGAGTAAACACCTGTTGAGGAGGCATCAGTGACTTAAGTTCGCCTGAGCAGAAGCCTTGAAAGTATTTATAGAACAGACAAAGGGAGGCCACATTTCGACGATGAGGAAGTGGCTGCAGTCGAGCCGACAGATCAGTACCTATCACATTAGAGACTCTCTTTTGGAGCCTGTCAAGAACACTGAGGAGAACGGCAAGGGCACCTGACCATAAATGGCAGCAGTACTCTATGCACGGACGGATGGTTGACTTGTATATATGCAGGATGGATTCAGGTGGAAAAAACATCCTGAATCGACATAGTGACCCAACCTTCTTAGCAGTAGATTTTGCTATGGATTCAGTATAGTGGTTCCATTTGAGGTCTGAGGACAGGGTAAGTCCGAGGAGGCGTAGTGTATTACTCTCCGGGAGAATCGCTTGGTCCATGCTTATGGGAGGCAGGAGAGGTTGCCTGTAATGGTTGACAGAAAACAGCTTGGTCTTAGATGAATTGAAGTTGACAAGCCACTTCTTGCCCCAGTTCACCACAGAGTGCAGATCCCGTTCAAGGTCAGTAGCGAGATTATGTCTGTCCGCCGCGACAGATTTCTTACTAGTGCGGGAGTATATTGTAGTGTCATCTGCGTAGATGCCTACTTGGGACTTGATCTCATCTGGGAGGTGGTTGATGAAAATAAGGAAGAGCGTCGGGCCCAGGATAGAGCCCTGTGGGACACCAGCATTCGTGCTGTAGGACGAGGAGGCACGCCCATTCAGAACGACCTTCATTTTGCTGTTATTTAAGAAAGATTGGATTAGGTCAAGCAGGCGACCGGTAATACCATAACCGCGTAGTTTGCATAGGAGGCCAGATTTATATATATATATATATATATATATATATATATATATATATATATATATAGTGTGTATATATATATATATATATATATATATATATATATATATATATATGTATATATGTAGCTATTTCGACAAGAAAGATTTTGCTTCCTCAGCATCAATAAAAAAGAAATTTTCAAATTTTTATTTTATATTTGAAATAAAAGTTTGTTTTGGATCTTTGCTAAGAAAGCGAGATTTCTATCGTCGAAATGGCTATACTACGAATGTAGCATTCGGAGTTTTATTTGATATAATATACATGTTTGGCTCTGTAAATAGACAATACTATATATATATATATATATATATATATATATATAAGAAATCTTTTAACCATGGACTTAGTTAAAAAATTTTCTTGACAATTTCATTGAAATTTAATTGTCGTCGATTTGTTTGTAAAGACGTGTCGTCTGAAAGGCGTCTTAAACCTCCCCTGTCTTGTTTTTTATATTTCCCTTTTTTTGTGAGATACTTTTGTATTTATCTTAAAAAACCATCCTTTTGAAAACAATTGTAATTTGGTGTGGTAGAAGAAAGAAATTGTTCAAATATATATATATATTTCTTTCTCTCACTTTCTCTCTATATAAAATTTTTAAATTCCTTATCTCGAACAAAACCCAAAAATATTAGAATGCTAGAAAATTTAATAAAAACTTGCGTAATTTTTTCTTGTAGTGCCTATTTAAGGAAATATATTTGAAAGCAATATTGCTCTCCAAGGATACATTAATACATATATACATTCGTTTAAATCAGTGCTCAATATAAAAATAGAGC
>JBBBDQ010000973.1:2685000-2752500 GCA_037127315.1 Ascarosepion bandense
CTCATGGCTCCCCACAACTTTCTCTCCTTTGTATCTCTTACTAATTTCTGATTCTTTCAATACGTTTCACAATTCCTGATATGATATCCATGGACATGAGAATATTTAGATACGTTTCACGTTACATCCCTCTCCCTTTCGATATATACTGTGAGTGTCAAATTCTCCAAGGACGCTTTCTTCCATATGTGTGCCAAAACTTACGGAAAGTAATCCTAGAAAAATACCGTTGTTCCTATTTACATAATGATGTTAAAGTGAGTGCATACTAATCTTTCTAAGTTAATACAGTGTAGAATTAATGTTCGCGTAATATGATTGAATATGGAAGTATTCGAATATATTGTTTACCTTGAAAGAGTACTTGATTGCTGAATTAGTTCCAGACTGTGCATGTCGTCTCGTAACGGAAGAAAAAGAGAAACAGAAGGGAAAGTGTACCTGCGGTGAAATATTTTAAATTAACTCTTTATAATCGCGAAATGTGAACTTTTTCTCATTCTAGTAATCATACCCCCACCTAAAAAGTGATCCAACCGAGGACTCCACCCATCTCTTTCATCCCACTTACGCTGCTAAGTAGAAAAGGAACGTTCGCACTTGTTTTTGTTTTGCACGCCAGGACTAGATACAAGGAGACAGGCGGAGTGGGGCAATGAGGGAGATCCAGCGCAACTTCTTCGTTACGGTAAAAAAAATTAATACAAACTGAGTAAGAGATTCTGTCAGGTTTCATTATCTAAATTTCCTCCAAATGGTTATTACAGATTTTACAAGTGGACTACATACGCGCGTCGGAAAAGCCAACAAGGTACTTTTATTTGTACCTCTGTTATGATTAAATGTTTTGATTTCCGACTCGCGACTACGTTCTGTGCTTGGCCCAAGGTTTTCATCACCAATCGTATGTGTGTTCATGTGTGTGTGTGTGTGTGTGTGTGTGCGTGTGTGTGTGTGTGATAACAGAATTATTTACTTGCTAGATTTACATACATACGGCGACGGATATGACACTCATATTATAATACCCTGCCACCCACATACAAGCTGCTTGTGGGTGCCGTGAGATAAACATGAACATTTCCATAGTAAAACGAATTAATATATTCCCGGACATGTGTGCATAAGTGTATAGACCTCTCTCTCTCTCTCTCACACACACGCACACACATACACACAAAAATACGCAAAACACATTTACACAAAAACACACATGCACCCACACACCAACACATCAGACAATTACACCAAAAAAAAAAAAAAATAGACAAACACACACGCATCTTATACAGATCTCTCTCTATATATATAATTCCAGGTGAAGAGGACTCAAGGTTTTACTATTTTGAGTGCCCCGGCATTATATATATATATATATATAGAGAGAGAGAGAGAGAGAGAGAAAGAAAGAAATGGATAGAAAAGTAGACACTGATATCAACAACGAGCGGTGAAAGCCTGTTTAAATTTTGTCCGCATTCTTCAGAGTCAAACAGACTGTCGCCAACCATTGTTGACCTTAGTGTCCACTTTAATATTTACATTTGCTTTATCCCTAATATTGAGTACATTTACGCAAAAATGTCGCACATCCTAAAACTATATCATATATACTGCATTTATGCATTCCTACATATATGCTATTTTAGGCATATTTATGCATATATATATATATATATGTGTGTGTGTGTGTGTGTGTGTGTGTGCGTGTATTTAGGAGTGTGTGTCTGTGGTACTTTAAGAATTGGCGTATTTACAAACACTTGCACTATTCCGTATTAGAAAGAGAGTCTAGAATACTGATTTTTAATGAAAACAGCCTTCAGCCTTTTGCAACACTCGCAACCTAATCTCTTTTTCTTTCTTTTTTTTATGTGAACTTGCACCCTGATAATGATGCATTATTTGTATGCATAACTGTTCAGATACACTGTTGTCTCTTACGAGATAATCTTATTACGTGACACTATAAAGTGTTTTTTTTTTCTGTTTCTTCCAACAAGAGGAGCGATGTAAACTGCATATTTACCTACGTTTAGGAAGAAGAATTACGCTCAAAACGTAAACAAATATGTTTCAGTTTTTCTATCTGTCTATGCACACACCCACACCCACACACCCACACACACACACACACACACACACAGGGTCACATATATGAAAACAAACACACATATATCTATGTATGCATACATATACATACACACACGCACACGCACACAGAGGGTCACATATATAAACACACACACATATCTATACATGCATACATATACATACACACAGATAACATTTAAATGCATATATATATATATATATATATATATATATATATATATAATTCATGCATGTTTTATAAACAGGTTTGTATAGTTGTTTTTACTTTCAACTTCAAATTAACATCAGATATATTCTTTTTTTTTCTCGGTAAATCTCACAGACAACAGATGCATACAGGCTTGGATATATATATATATATATATATATATATATATATATATAGAGAGAGAGAGAGAGAGAGAGAGAGAAAGAGAGAAAGAGAGACATGGAATAGGGATATCGATACATGGATACACATATACATACACACACACATATATATATATATATATATAACCTCCTACGCACATATATATGCATATGCAAACACACACCCATATAAATATATTCAGACACAATATATAAGAATATATACTAACTTTCTCACACACACTCAAAAGTCCTACTGCATGAAAGCATATATATATATATATATATATATATATATATATATATGCTTCTCATACATCTGTATATACATGTAAAAACATATATATATATGCAGATACACAGAAAAATATCTAATATATATATATATATATATATATATATATATATATATTAGACATTTCTCTGTGTATCTGCATATATATATATATATATATATATATATATGTTTTTACATGTATATACAGATGTATGAGAATACGTTCTTGCAAGAAATTAAGCGGTGATCTTCTCAATCACCGATGTTGGTTCAATGTCATCATGCATATGATTTTTTAACACAATGATCATATTTACTCTATGAACCTAATAAACTTTGCAAATGTATGATTATATATAATTATATATATATATATAATTAAACACACTCACATACACACACACATACACACACACACATACACACACACATACACACACACACACATATATATATATATATATATATATATATATATATATATGATTAAACACACGCACCCCTACACAGAGTGATATATATATATATATATATATATATATATATATATATATATATATATATATGCATGCATTCAATTTGGTATCTAGTATACATGCTTAAAAAGTGAAAAGGCTATGTATATATATCCAAAAAGATTTAACTTACCTTACGTAGAAAGAATTTTCTTATTTCCTTTGATCTGGTTGTTCAAACATTTGTATCTTTTCGAAGAACCTTTTTTAAAATAAAATCCTTTTTCATTAATCCTTAATTTTCACGTCTTTTTTTTTTCTTCTCTTCCTCTTATTTTCCTAGTTTATTTTGAACACAGAAAAATGAATACATTCAGAAATGCTGATAGACTTTGAAGTAATTAGTCAGGGCAAAACAATATCAACCCTTCCTTTTCTATTTTTTCTTTTACTTTTTTATCTCTATTTTTTCTCTTTCTTAATAACTTTTTCTCTCCTGTTTTCGTTCCTTCTTTTTTTTCTCCCTCTCTAACCTAGCGCTACGTTGCTTTATGTTTCTATAATCTCAATCTCTTCTTGTTTTTTTTTTTTTATTTCTGTACTTGATTTTATGTTCTTGTCTCCATTATTGTAGTTGTTTATCGTCTCATTTCAAGCAAACCATCCACGCTATTTTTTCTTATAAAAATCGCCGGTAAAATTCGAGCGTACTTCCATCCATTGCCGCCGTCTCACACTTAAATGACGCGGACGCATTTTTAGTGAGAGTGACGGTGGTAGTTGGTGGCTTCCTTCGTCGTAGATAGACGAGCACGGGGGAGAGGGAGAGGGCTGGTAAGAGGGGGAGGTACGGACGGGAAATCCCTGTCTTCTTTCGCTTCATGGAACTGGTTTTGTTCTGTTCATTTTATTTGCATAACTCTTCCTCTTCTCACTCTCTTTTCTTCATTTGTTTTCGAATTTTTACTCACCGTTCTACACTTTCTTTTTTCTAATATTTTCTGGACTTTCCTTCTTTTTCTAGCTAACTTTTTCTAGCCTGTTCTTCAAGTTTATTTCTTTTTCTTGTTTATTCATCTTTTAGTTTACCTCTTTTTTTTTGTCTCTTTTCCTGATATGCTTTTCTTTTTCTACTATTTTCTCTTTTTCTCTTTTTCCTCTTCCGCTTTTCTATTTTAATTTTTCTCTTTTTTTCTTTTTTCGTCGATACTTTTTGCTTTTCTTTCTATTTTTCTACACTTTCTCTACCTTTTCTTCTTTTTATCGTCTGCTTTCTATCTTCAATTCCTAAGCCTTATTATTTCCTTCATTTTCGTTTCTTTTTTCGTCGACGCTTTTTTCTTTTATTTTCTTTCTATTTTTCTATATTTTCTCAATCTTTTCTTCTTTTTATAGTCTGCCTCCTATCTTCAACCCCTATTCTTTCTCCTTCCTCCATTTTGGATTTTCTTTTTTTCTTTTTCTCCGTCGCTTTTTTCTTTTCTTTTATTTTTATTTTTCTACATTTTCTCCATCTCTGTTTCTTTTTATCTACTGCTTCCTATTTTCAATCCCTATTCTTTTTCCTTTCCTTCATTTTGGATTTTCTTTTTTTCTTTTTTCGTCGACACTTTTTTCTTTTATTTTCTTTCTATTTTTCAACACTTTCTCCATACATTCTTCTTTTTATCGTCTGCTTCCTATCTTCAATCCCTATTCTTTCTCCTTCCTCCATTTTGGATTTTCTTTTTTTCTTTTTTTCTCCGACACTTTTTTCTTTTATTTTCTTTGTATTTTTCTACATTTTCTCCATCTTTTCTTCTTTTTATCTTCTGCTTCCAATTTTCAATCCCTATTCTTTCTCTTTTCCGCCATTTTGGATTTCCGTTTTTATTTTTCGTCGACGCTTTTTCTTTTATTTTCTTTTTATTTTTCAACACTTTCTCCATTTTTCTTCTTTTTATTGTTTGCTTTCTATCTTCAATTCCTAATCCGTTTCGTTTCCTCCATTTTTGTTTCTTTTTTCTTTTTTTCACTGACGCTTTTTCGTTTTCTTTTCTTCCTATTTTTCCAAATTTTCTCATTCTTTTCTTTTTATCGTCTGCTTCCTATCTTCAATCTCTTTTCTTTTCCATTTTACTCCATTTTGGATTTTTATTATCTGTTTCCTTTCATTTAGATTTCTATCCTTCTTTTGTTCTCTAAGTTTCTCCTTTACCATTTTTTATTCTTTAAATTTGTTCTTCAGTTTTATTTGCTTTATTTAATTCTCTGTCTCATTCTTATTTGATTGTTACCTATTTAACCAATTCTTCATATAACACCATCCTTATTATTAATACTAGAATATGCTAACGCTACTATTAGTATTATCAATAATAGCATTTGTAATATGTGCGTTGTGGCGCAGTGGATATCGGCTCGGAACGAGAAATCGGGGAGCCGAATTCGAATTCCAGTTGAATTCATTGCATTCACTTACGCGCAAATACCCTTGGGAAAGGTATTAATCCGTCTCTTCCTTCCAATTATGGGTCAAATAACAAGACAGATTGGGTTCTATAGCCTTGGCTGGCAACCAGTCTACCGCAGAAAGCAATGGCAACCTACTGCGGGATAATCTTCTGCCCAGTCAGTCATGTCTCTTTCGAGACATGATCGCCCAAGCGTGTATCACGTATGGCACTTAACTGACTGAATATGTATAGTTTGTGAATGTTATCTATTTATGCGTTAACAGCAAACTTGGTTATCGCTGTTGATTGAATGACACCACACATTCTATATTATCATCAATCCTCACATATATTACGTATAACTTTTTCAACATGTTTGCCAGAATATATATGAGCGTTTACAGTGTAACGAGGAGTAGGGCACAAACATCACTTTTTGATCTAAAAAACAAAACAAAAAAAAAACTGACAGCTCTCACGCAAGGTCTTGGTATTAATCTCAGATTTTGTTCTTTCAGTTTCATTTATTGCCGAATATGAACATGTATTCTTTTTTTGTTTGTACCGGCTTAGTTTTGTCTCGTGGCCTGGAGTAGTATTCGTATTAATTTCCTGAAATAATTTCCTTATTATTATTATTATTATTGAGTGACAGAGCATTATGCTGATAATATAAAAATCCCACTATACGCAGCATTAGACCCAGTTTGATAAGAGTATATCACGCACATCCATCACTGTCAAATGTGTGTAATATGTGAGGGCTTGATATATTATATATATGATATATATATATTTTCAGTTGAGGATAGATATAAATACATTCAGGTGTGCTACCTTTACATTTACAAGAGTCAGATCTGGCCAGAAATGGAGTATTGTTGCCATATTTGGGCGGGGGCTGTTCAGTCCTCACTTTTCAGCCTTGACAGATTTCAAAAACGTCTCCGAGTCCTTGTTGAAGAAGAATTATTCCCCACTCTCTAACCCAGGGATCGGCAACTCATTCGACTCCGCAGACCGGATCGTGTTATAAAGACGGGTCGCTAGCAGGACGAAGGCCATTAATGAAAAATTAAGGAAAATTACATATGCAGACACCTGTCAATCTAAATATTTAAAACCATAATGAAAATAAAAATTGAGAAATCAGAAAAACAAAAGAAAATCTAAAATTAAAAAAAACACCTAACAAAAATTACTTTTCCTCAAGGAACGTCAAAATACTTCAAAGTGAAAAAAAATCAACCGAAGTGAAATGGATGAAACTATGACGTCACTAAAAATCATATTTTGTTTATATCCTGTAATCAAAAATAGCAATATATTTCATATATTCTGGGTTTTCTTTCAATTTTCAAACAAATTACTAAAATGAAACAAAATCCTGAATTCATTTTTTTTTAATAAGTAAATTCGAAGAGCACTGATCACATTCATTTGAATTTTATTTCGGTATTTAAAATAAATTAATATGTTTATTTTTTATTTTATACGCAGAAATAGAGGTGTTTGGGTTTGATCGTGTTTTTTGCGGTCATAATATTCAAATTCGGTTGGGCGGATCAGAGGAAGAAAACAGTAGGCCTTTTGTTGAATTAGAAAGCCTCGTCTGTTAAAAATAGAGTCATTAGGAATCAGGCTCGCAGGCCGGTTAAAATGTCTTCACGGGCCTAATCCGGCTCGAGGGCTGTAGGTCGCCGACCCTTGCTCTAAACTCTATTTCACGGGCGACATGTGGCCAGTCTCTTACTTTTCTATCGCTACTGTCATGGAGAGTACTCGGACAAACTACATTGTTTGGTTTATCCAGGTCTAACGTTCACGTTTAGTACCCGCGATGCCACTTATATCGTTGCAAATCACCCATATTTCAACCGTATTTCATCTGTGAAAAGTTTCATTTGAATAACCACTTTCTTCGAGCCAGTACTCTGGGTAATTAGATTTGCTCTGCCAGTTTCCGCCTTAAAATTTTCCAACCATTTTAAGACGCTTCGACTGTTTCGTCCTTAAAAATTTACAAAATACAACAACTCAATCCCCGGCAATGATGCACTTAGAAATACTTCCTTTCGGGAATACAAAATCTGTCACTACAGAAAAGATCAACCAATTAAGGTTCTTTTTCTTTTATGTGCCCTGTTCTTTCAGGATGTAGGTGTTCATGGCTTTCCACGTCTCCCTATCTCTGGTGGCTCTTAGCACGCTTTCTCCTCTTATACCACGCAATCCCCGTTCTGTCATCCACATGATCAGGTACTTCATATATGTTATCCACTGCTTTCCCCTGTCTCTTTTTCCCTCTATCTGGCCTGTTAGTATCAGGTTCTCCAAGCCCCCCTTCCTCATTGCATGTTCCTGATGCTCAGTATTAATTTCAATTTTTGTTTCCAGCATTTTCGAAACCTCATAATTGTTGACATGCTCGATCCATGATATTCGCAGCATTCTTCTGTAGAACCAAATTTTAGTTGCTTCAAGTTTAAGGTTAGCCAACTGATAAGCAAATTTCATGTGCCAAACAGGGTATTCAGTGTGTTCCACCATTATTTCTCAATACAAACATGCACATGTTTATACCTACCATCAGCTTCATGATTTCACTGGTCATTAGAAAAAGACAAAAACAAAAAAAAAACAACAACAAAAAAAGACAGATCAACCTAGGATCATACACATTTTAAATAGATAAAAGCTATTCATTATGTATGTGTTGTACTTGTAATATGATTAAGTTAATACACGCTAGGACGATCATGTCTCAAAAGAGACATGACTGATTGGGCAGAAGATTTTCCCGCAGTAGTTGTATTACTTTTACCGTAGAAATGTTTCCAACCACAGATATAGGACTCAGTCTGTCCTGTTATTTAACCCACAGCTATAGGGAAGCGACGAATGAATACTTTTCCCAGTAGTATTAGTGTGTAAGTGAATGTAACGAATTCAACTGGAATTCGAAATCTGCTCTCCGATTTCTGGTTCCCAACCGATATTCACTGTACAAAGCACATCCGCACGTGTGTAAACTTTCTATAAGCTATAGACTATCACGATTCCATTCAATACGTCTATCGGAATATTTTCCAATCAACCTGAGCAATCTAACTACAACTGGAACACTTGACACCCACATGTGCTGCATTTTTGAAATTTCTACTTCAAGATCCTGGTTTTTCTTTGAAGATCTTCAAAGATACATTACAATCATCAGGGCCTACGATATCAAAAAGAAAACACATTCCGTTTTTGTTGACTTTGATCATGATGTCTGGGTGATTAGCTTTGATTGTTATGTCTTTGTGTATTGTAACGTCCTATAAAATGTTTACAGGTCCTATCTTCACAATGGCGTCTGGATGATGTTCATACCAATTTCTTTCAAATCTTTCCAGCAAAATTGCATATTTTCCAGTGTAGATATTGACCTACTCTCTCAACCAGAGTTTTAGATTCAGTTGGTGCAAACACTGCAACCTGGTAAAATGGTTAATTTCTTTTTTTTTTTTTTTTTGGATATTTATCACAGAATCTGCATTAGGAGTTAAAACATTTTCATTATTTTTTTCATCAGACCAGAAAAAGGTCCCAAATATAAATCACACATATACCATAAACACACACACACACACACACACACACACACACACACACACACACACACACACACACACACATCATTCTCTAACACACTTACACACACAAACACACAGTAAAATTAAAGACAGCAGCACCAGCAGCAGCCAGGAATGACCATTCCTTGACGGACTCACGGACTCACTCGGACAGACACACGCTTCTCTGCCATCCTGAAGATGAGATTTTGATCTCGAAATATTAATATATAATAAATAGGTAATAGCCCAAAACTTCTTTACCTTCCTTTATTTTACTAAACGCATTGTGACAGCCTTCAAGACCTAACCATATACTTAATTTTTGTATTTTCACACCAGCTTGATGTTGCATGTGTCTGTATATAGCGCTGACCACCCTCTTCAGAATTAATCTTTCTTTCTGTCAGTACTGTTTACATAGAGCAACTCAAAATGCCACATACAGGTGGGGGATACCAGAATCAAGCAAGTACAAAAATTTCAATACCTAGAAAGTGTTCTAACAAGAGATGGAAAGTGCAATACAGAGATTTCACTAGAAACAAAGAAAAGAGTGCTAGATTGCTATGTGATGTCAGTTCTTCAATACGGCAGTGAATGCTGGACAATACCATTGAAAATGAGGAAAACAACTTGAAGCAGAGGAAATGTGGTTGTACAGAAGGATGCCGCGGATATCTTGGACCAAGCATGTGAGAAATGATAAGGTGTTGGAAAGAATGGCAACGAAAAGAAAATTAATAGTGAGCATCAGGAAGAGACAACTGAAGTTCGTGCGACATGCAGTGAGGAAAGAGGGCTTGGAGAACCTGATATTGACAGGCCAAGATAGGGGGAAAAAGAGATAAAGGGAAGCAGAGATAACATATTTAAAGGTCCTGAGCAGGTAGATGACAGACCGGGGGTTGCGTGGTGCAACAGGAGAAAGCGTGCTAAAAGCCACCAGGGATAGGGAGACGTGGAAAGCCATGATCACCTACGTCCTGAAATGACAGAGATAAAGAGACGTAGAAAGCCATGATCGCACACGTCTTGAAAGGACAGGGCATATAGAAGAAGAAGAAGAAGAAGAAGAAGAAGAAGAAGAAGAAGAAGAAGACACTGTTCGAACTGTTGTCTTCATTTTATTGCCATTTTTGCGATGTTTTAGCCGATATATGCTCAGGTCTTCGTCAGGTGCTAGAAATTTTGAGTCGGACCCTTTATTTCGATTACTTGTGGACATCATTCTAATTCCCTGTGCAATGCACTTCCGGGTGCAATGTAGTTATCTTCTTTTAACTCAACTCTCTAAGTTATTTGTTCACCACTGCTGTAGCCAGGAATTGAAATTACAAATCATATAACCTAGTGATCGAAATAAAAATTTCGGTTTAAATTTCCTAGCATATAAAACAGGCCGGAGCGTACATCGTTGTAAAAATAGCAATAAAAATGAGGAAAACAGTCCGAACAGTATAAATAATGTATCTTATTTCGTTAAGATTGTGTCCATCATTATCAAAGCCTTGTAGATATTCTTGTACACTTAGGGTCATTTCGTTATAATGGTTAAATAAATCTACTGAGAAAACATTTGCTGTGTTTCTCTTTCTAATATCTTCCGTGTCCTTTGAAGACATCAGCGATAATGCCTCTCTAAAATTTCTCATACTTTGTTGCTGTTGATATTATATAATCCATAATACATCACTTAATAAATTCCAGGCCTAACTAATAAAACAAAAACTGTAAGGTAAAATCCGACTTTATTCATCAACATAGTCCCCTTCAGGGTGGTACACTGATTCCAACGTTTCTCTAACAATTTGATGCATTTTTGTAGAACAATTCGTCGTTGGCCTCAAAATACGCCTTCCGATAACACTTCTTTATTGGAGATAAATCTCTTTCCCCGGGGCGTTGTTTTGAGGTCTGCAGACAGCCAACAGCCCCTGGGTGACAGATCGGAAGAATAGGGTAGATGCAGAAGCGATTCGAAGTGCAATTCATTTAGTTTTGCTATCGTTGCGATCAACTTGTGACACGGTGCGCTGTCTTTGTGAAAGATCACTATTTCCCCATCATTTGTGGCCGTTTTTTTTGACGATTACATCCTTCAATTTTTGTACTTGATTGATTCTAGTAACCCCCACCTCTATTTGGCCTTTTGAGTTGCTGTAGTCCTTTTTTGTCACTCCGTTCAGCTACCTTCTGTAGGAGGTTTTGTAGTTTCCGTGTCTACAATCAGCACTGTATCATCTGCGTATCTTATGTTTTTTAAAATGTGGGCTGCTCCAATTACAAATCCGGGCATAACATCTAGGGTCCACAAAATATTATCGCTATTCAAGTTGAACAGATGCACTGAAAAGACACAACCTTAAAATAATGCAAAATCTCACCTATTTTATAAGTATGGACAAATAAAAATGAAATACATAGTCAGTTATACGCGATACACACTTTGGGCGATCATGTCTCGAGAAAGACATGACTGACTGGGCAGAAGATTATCTTGCAGTAGGTTGTTATTGCTTTCTGTGGTAGACTGGTTGCCAGCCAAAGCTATAGAACCCAATCTGTACTGTTATTTAACCCATAACATAAGGAAGAGACAGTTTAATACCTTTCCCAGTGGTATTTGTGCGTCAGTGAATGCAAGAAATTCTCACTGGAATTCGAACTCGGCTCCCCGATTTGTCGCTTCGAGTCAATATCCACTGCACCACAGCGCACATCAACAAATTATGTAATGAAACAAGATATGAAAGGATATACTAAATAGAAGGTTTATATTGAAGTCAGACGGCATTGTTATCAGCAAAATAAACACTATGAAGCGTGATCTACCTATTCAAGATGGCATAATAAAGCAGGTACAATAATGGAACTTGAATATCTCGGTTTGCAATAATTTATGATAAAAGAAATTCCATGGCGTATAAAAGTAGCACCTTATAGAGACTGGAAAAATAGGATTAATGAATATGAAAAGTTTTCAGAAACATAGCAAAGATCGCTGAACTGTTTTGTAATATCGACTCTTCTAGATGCCAGTAAACATTGAGCATTCTTCTCACGATTCAACGAAATAATTTGAAGCAGATAGATGCTGAGAACTCTCATAATGAGAATTTTTTTAAAGAAAAATAAAATTTGCAAGTCTGTTCTTCTGGGTGGCGGAGTTTGGGAGAAAGTGGAAATCCATGATCGCCTACGTCCTGAATGGTGAGGGGACATGAAGAAGAAGAATGGAATGCAGAAAGAAGCCTAGAGAATTTGACATACGCAGATCCTTGTGAAGGCAAGAAAAGCAGTGATAAACAGTGAATAACCATCTTAAGAAAATCGACTGAAGGGTTAAGGGTTAAAGCTGTGGCGATCTATGATCGTATATTTCTTAGAAGACATTTTTTCATGATTATTTCCATTCAAGCAAGGGAGAAATGCCACTGGTGCGCAGGGGATAACAGTGAAAGAAAATAAGTACAGGAGGTGCCGAAGAAAAGAGATGGATGGGAATCAAGGAGATAAAAAATGGTAATTGACGTATTTAAACTTTTTCTGATAGTAGCTTTCAGGGAAGCGTGCAAATGGAATTGAATTCCACAAACGGGAAGTGCGATAAAAGAAACTGTTAGAGTAGTAGATATAGTTACAGTTAAAAATTTCAACGATAAAAAGGTGGCAATTTATACCAGACCAGTAGCACGAGTAACATATGCGAAATCTAAATATCTGGTAAATACGAATGTGTTTTGAAAAGGACGCATCATCAGTGATGTTATCCGGTTTATTGACGGTTTCGGTCCTTTACAAACATCATCCCTTCTCCCCAGGTTGACCCAACCAAGGTTGATCAGGCATCGGCCTGTGTCCTAATCTCTGCTTGCTACGCTGTTAGAATGCAAGATGTTTTGGTTTTGGTTGCACAGAAGAAGTGGAAAAAATTTCTTGAACAAAGTCGTCCACAAAAAAACAAAAAATCAAAAAAAATAAACCAAAAAAAAAAACCAAAAAAAAACCTGAATGTCAAGTAATGACATAAAGTCATTATACATAAGTATATATAAATGGTTCAAATAAAAAAAGATGAATGGTTAAAATAAAATATCGGATGTGTAGCTAAAGGAACAAATAAAAAAAGAGGCTCATCCCTTGTTCCCTGTTTAGGATGTGGTTTCCGGCTTTCTCTTTTCCAATCTTTTCACTTTTCTTTTTCTTATTTTTTATTTTTATTTTTTTTTCAATTGGAGTAGATATACTAAACTATCGCCCGGTTCACACTCCACCCACGTCTACTGTACAGGTGTAGAGGATAATCCCTTGTTCCATGTTTAGGATGTGGTTTCCAGCTTTCTCTTTTCCAAATCTTTTTCACTCTTGCGTAGCCCCCTGCACATCAGTGGCGTTACCGCCTTGCTCGGGGTGATATGATTAAAAAAGAAAATCTTTAAATATACTGAACTAAATACATAAATTAACACGATGTGGAATATACCATTACATAGGGGACAGAAGATGATATGGATATGCCTATTAACGAAATCGAAGATCGTACCGAATACGGTGATCGTCCGAGTGAAAAAGAATAGATAGTGTTAAAATAGATATTGGAAGGGGAGGATATGTAAATAACTAATAAAAATAATAATAATAAAAATAAAAAATAAAAAGAATGATAGTAGTGAAATATTTCGGATTAAAAAAAAAAAAATTAGGGAATTGAATAGATCAATGTAAAGTGTAAGATAAAGGTGAAGTTAATGGTAAATTAAGATTCATGCCAAGTCAAGATGAGATAAATATGTAGAACATAGACGTAATGGAAAGGGAAATATATTTAAGAAGGTGCAGTAGACCAGAGGAAACTTTGATCTCAAACTCCAAAAAGCATCCTTTCCCGACAGTGACAATCTCCAGGTGTTTAAATGTAGGGTCAATAGATACCTCCTATCACACTAACTCCCAACTATTCTCACAACACTATAATCTACCCAACCCTCATTCTCGGTATCCTTACCCGCCTATCACCCACCCTCTGTCAATTCCTATATTTAATCAGCCTTTCTCCACTCTACGTATCCCCCTGCACAGTAGTGGCAGTGACATGCCTTGCTCGGGGTGAAACGCTTATAAAAAAAAAAAACCTCGTTTAAACATACAAACAGTAATTAGATATGTTATTTCAGGAAATTAAAACAGATGTTGCTCAGCATCCGCCTCACTATTCTATTATTATTTCTGTTATCTACTAGAAAACGGAGGTCAATTTTGATAAGTTTACGATTCTTTTTTTTTTCTTTTTTTACTCGGACTAGAATTTAAAATTCATCCCTGTGGTTGGCAAATTGTTAGTATAATCCTAAAAGTTCGTATGAAGTTTTTAATAGGGATATAAAATTCTTATGCAACTTCGAGGAACTTATGACAACCCATTCTCCCAGTTCTGGGTATTACTGCAAACCGCATCCGGCAGTAAGGCCTCTTATTGAAAGGTCGTAAGGAGCATGAAACCACCTCTTAATTCCTGTTGTTCCCAGGTTCATTCAGACCTGGAGTGGTAGCACCTGTTAGGATACCAGCTATGGCCAAATAGTTATTCCTAAAGTGGGGTCAAAACACTATGAAAGTATAAAAATAGACTTTTATATATATATATATATATATATATATATATATATATATATATATAAAGAAAAACCTGGGCTAACAATACATTTTTGAAGAAAAGATATTACAATAACACATTTTTGAAGAAAAAAACTATCCTCAGCAAAAAGTTTTGAATACAAATCTAGAAGATATTTTCAGTTTTCTAAAATAAAAAAAATAATAAAAACAAAAACAATTATTAACGTCTGACTAAATCAGCCTTTTCACTATAACCAAACATTTGTTTTATAATCGTCTCGCCCCAAGCAAGGCATTTTACTGCTACTGTTGTGCAGGGGGTTACATAGAAAGTATGTTATGGGAAAGAGTGACAGGTTATATGGGGTTTCAGGAAGTGGGTAGGAATTATGAATGTGGTCATAAAGTGATGGATCAGTTCATATACTGATTGTAATGTGCAATTAATCCCCCACTTTATATCCACATTATAATAGTATATATTGTTTTTAAATAATCATATCGCCACAATCAAGGCATTTTATTGCCACTGTTATGCAGGGGGTTACATAGGGGGAATGTTGAGGAGTGAGAGGTTGCAGGGGGTGTCAGGAAGAGAGTAGGAGAGGGAAGCGATTCCTGCTGAGAGTGGGGTGGACGAGAAGGAATGTTATGAGGAGTGAGAGGTTGCAGGGGGTGTCAGAAAGATAGTAGGAGAGGGAAGAGTTTCCTGCTGAGAGTGGGGTGGACGAGGAGGAATGTTACGATGAGTGAGAGGTTGCAGGGGGTGTCAGGAAGAGAGTAGGAGAGGGAAGTGAGTACTGATGAGAGTGGGGTGGATGTAGAAAAGCATGAGAGAGAGGATGTAAGTTAGTATGACAGGAGATGACGATTGACTTTACATTTAAATTCTTGGAGATTGTAACTGTCGGGAAAGCAAGTTATGCGGAAGAGAATTAAAAAATACCTGTAAACCCCACCTTTTTTCACATTAAATAAACCACAGATGTTGATATGCCGTTAAAGATAACACAAAATCAAAGGCACACTGAATCTTCCAGTTAGTAGTTTAGTCCTCATATAGAAGCGAGCTTCTCTTGAATCCAGAGGTCTCAAAGTAGTCTGACACGAGGAAGAATTTTATTACCCTAATTTCTGGATAAACGAGACACATAAACTCTGGGTATCATGCACGTATAAGCATTTCATGTTCGTGTGACTATCTCACTACCAAGTCTACTGCTCTTCAGGTACCTGATGCCAGCAACAATAGATACGTTCAACTATCGTCCGGTTTATACACCGAGCCGGTATTTTGAAGAGAAATATAGATTTATCAATTGTTTTCCATTTAGAATTGGGTTCATGGTTCCTTTCTAGCCTTTACCTTCTGTAATCCTTTACTTAAAGTGAACCATTTCATCTTTTCTGAAATGAGAAATAAAATGTAATAATTTCTTAAATCTGCACAGGTCTTATCAGGTGATATATTTTTAATGTTTTCATTTTGATTAAGACACCATTTTCCTAACAAATCTTTGTATTGTATTGTTTGTATCGTTCCCATCCGATTGTTAAATATTTAAAGTTTTCTTTTTAATTGAAACATAATTTTCCTAAGACGTCAGTGTAGTTGTCATCAGTTTGTTAATTTTAAATGTTTTCTTTTAAACATCTCAATTTAATGCTTTCTTTTTAATTGGGATATGATTTTAATGCTTTCTTTTTAATTTGGAGAAAGAAGTGTTTGTATTTGAATATTGTCTGTATCATTCTTCTCGGCGAGCTAACTTATAATGCTTCTTTTTAATTAGGACTCAATTTTCCTAAGAAGTCTTTAAATTCGAATATTGTCTGCATCATCCTGATTAATTTGTTAATTTTAATACTTCCGTTTAATGCTTCCTTTTTAATTGGGACATTATTTTCCTAAGAAGTGTTATATTCAAATATTGTCTGCATCATCCTGATTAATTTGTTAATTTTAATACTTCCGTTTAATGCTTCCTTTTTAATTGGGACATTATTTTCCTAAGAAGTGTTATATTCAAATATTGTCTGCATCATCCTGATTAATTTGTTAATTTTAATACTTCCGTTTAATGCTTCCTTTTTAATTGGGACATAATTTTCCTAAGAAGTTTTATATTCAAATATTGTCTGTATTGTCCTCATTAATTTGTTAATTTTTTATACTGCCTTTTAATGCTTCCTTTTTAATTGAGACATTCATTTCCTAAGAAGTGTTTGTATTCGAATATTGCCTGTATCGTCCCCATTATTTTTTAACTTTTAATACTTCCTTTACTGCTTCCTTTTTAATTGGGTCATTATTTTCCTAAAAAGTCTTTTTATTGAAATATTGTCTGTATCGTTCTCTTCAATTTTAACTTAATGCACAGAAAACTGCAAATATCCTGAATATTAACGTACGCTCTTTAACAATAACACATTGTATTTTTTCTTTCGGAAAATATTTTTAACGTTCTCTAATGCTTATGTTTTTAGCTCATTTCATTTTCAAAGTATGTTATTTCGAGAGAAAGAACGAAAATAGTGTTGAACAGCCATGTTATATATATGTTTGTATGTAAGAGTGAATTTTGGACTGCTTTTTTAAAGAATTATATCGAAGCAACAGAGATATTGTTCTACAGAAGGTGGTTGTAAATACCATATTAAGACCATTTACGAAACGTGAAAGATTTAAAAATGGAGGAAGAAAAAACACTTTTTTATCCACCTGAATACTGCTGCTTTATCTGGTCGGGTGTTCCTTCTTTTCATTTAGGAGTCCAAGACAAAATTCAATGGTGAATCTGAAATGTGATAGATCCTGACTTGGCAGCTCGGATACAATCACTTTCTCACCGGCGCAGTGTGGCTTTTCTGTGTCTCTACTTCAACTACTTTCACGGTTTCTGCTCAGATGAACTTAGCTCACTGATACCCCCTATATACGAATTTACTCAAGCAACAAGATTAGCAACTAGGTCCCACCCTTTTACATTACAGATTGTCATTTGTATTTTGTCAAAAACCCCAAGGTGGATATCAGGGGCACCCGACCAGATATGGCAGTAGTATTCAATGCACGGGCGGAAGCTAAGTCGTGATCGATCACATAACAGATTTTCTATTGGATTTTTTCAAGGACCCCTAGTTGGATAGCAGGGGCACCCGACCAGATATGGTAGCAGTATTCAATGCACTGGCGGGTGCTAAGTCGGGATCGATCACATTACAGATTCTCTGTTGGATTTTGTCAAGGACCTCTAGGTAGATAGCAGGGGCACCCGACCAGATATGGCAGCAGTATTCAATGCACTGGCGGGTGCTAAGTCGGGATCGATCACATTACAGATTCTCTGTTGGATTTTGTCAAGGACCTCTAGGTAGATAGCAGGGGCACCCGACCAGATATGGCAGCAGTATTCAATGCACGGGCGGATGTTACTTAGAATCAGACTGAGATTTCCAGTCATGTCTTAAAGAAATTACAAGGATTCCTAAAGAATATAGCGAAGGAAAGCGAGATTAAATGTACTAAACATTAAATACAAGAAAAACGAATTCATTGTCATCAGTAAAACGAGGAACCCAAAATACCAACTACAGGCGGTGGATACTAAAATCCCACAGGTATAGAAATATACCTGGGACATATTCTACAAAAGACGGAAAGTGCGTCAATGAGATCCGAAGGCAAATCGGCATGGACAATGATGCATTCCAGAAAATGTGTAGAGTATTAAGATACAGGAAAACTTCGCTAAAAACAAAGAAGAAAATACTGGATTGATATATGATGTATATTATTCAACATGGCAGTGAATGCTAGAAAATCTCATCAAAGATGAAGAAGAGACTTAAAGCAACCGAAATAAAATCACAAGTAATACCTTTATATTAGACACAAAATAACTCTTCTATGAAATTTTGAGCTTTGGCAATCCCTTTCTTTTTTATTTTCAACGCAGAAATTTGCTCAAAAAAATTATCAGTGTAAATATGTAACGGTCGGTATTAAAAGATATATTTTTCCATTACTGTCAAAAATGACAAATAAACGACGAGAAAACGGAATTCATTGTCATCAGAAAAACGAGGAACAAAAATACCAACTACAAGCGGTGGATACTAAAATCACACAGGTACCAATGCTACAGGTGTTAATATCTGGGAAATATTCTCTCGGCTCGGGAGGCTTCGGCCTTCTAGCTGGGTCCGAAATGACCAATTAAGACCGAATAAGACCAGTTTAGACCGGTTCTGAACCTATCCAATGCGGTGGATAGGTAATGTTTTGACCAGTACCTGGGCGTACGCGCTCAGATTCCCTACATGAAAAAAGACCATGTGTTATATCTCTCTCAAGTGGGGGAGAAGAGTAAATATCTCTCGAATGAGACCCGAAGGCAAATCGGCATGGTCAATGATGCATTCCAGAAGCTGAGTAGAGTATTAAGAATTTTGAATTCAAAACCAGCCTGAAGATGATCACGTCACACTGTCTTGTCTTAGACACAACATTGCTGTTATGACTGCAGTACATCTGGTACTCTTTCGAAATTAATGGGATACAGGACCCGTGATGGTGTATGAGCCCTTCTATTGACAGAAAAGCCTTCATAGATTTATTACATCCTTAAGTCTTGCACAAATTACAGCTTGTCAAGAACAGGCAACCTACAAATATTTATCACGAATAAAATCTCAAGTAATACATTTATATTAAACACAAAATAACTCTTCTATGAATTTTTGAGCTTTGGCAATCCCTTTCTTTTTTATTTTCAACGCAGAAATTTGCTCAAACAAATTTTCAGTCTAAATATGTAACGGTCGGTATTTAAAGACATATTTTTCCATTACTGTCAAAAATGACAAATAAACAAACAAAAAAAACTGAATGCATGATCATCAACAAAATAAGGAACCCAAAATGCCAATTACAGGTCGAAGATACTAAAATCAAGCAGGTACAAAAATTGAAATACATCGGAAGTGTTCTAAAAGCGGACGGAAAGGACGCGACGCATTTAAAAAGCTGAGTTGAATATTGAGAGAAAAGAAATTCTTTTGGAAACAAACAAAATAAAACTGAACTGATACATAATATCTCTTTTCCTACATGACAGCGAATGCTTGACAATCACCTCAAAAATAAAATAAGAAACACGAAAGAAAAGAAATGTGGTTCTACAGAAGGATGATGAGGATAGCATGGACCAAACATATGAGCAACGGCAAGGTTTTGGAAAGAATAGAAACAAAAAGGAAACTTATATTTAACCTCAGGATGAAACAGTTGAAATTTTTGGGACACATCATGAGGAAGATGGGCTTGGAGAATCTGATATTCACAGGTCTGATAGAGGAAAAGAGAAACGGAGAAAACAGCGCGTGACGTACTTGATGGATTCAAACTAATGGATGGCTGAGTAGGGTTTGGGAGAAATAACGAGACAAAATGTATTAAGAGCTGCAAGAAAGAAGATATGGAGAGCCATGTTCGACAACGTTCTGAAGAATAAATAAAGAGAAAAAGAAGAGAGGTCTTTAACACTCGCGAGATTAGAAAGCAGAAGGGGCAGAGGGAAACAACGAGTACTATATCCTAGGAGGTTGCATGGAAAAACAGACAACAAGAACAGTATGGACACTGACATTGTTTGGATCTATTAATGACTAGCAGTATAGCCGGGCGTTACTCGGGTGTAATGAAAGCTTTAAAACTAAACCATGGTCCTGGAACTCAGACTCTTTGGACGTTGGCACGAAAGACTAAAAAGCAATAGTTATTTCCAGTCAAAGCGAAACCGTAGACTGAAAGAAAAATGAATGGATGTAAGTCAAATTTTGATTTCCTGGTATCGATATCTAATATGTTCTTTTCGTCGTAAACTGAATTTTGAAGGCTAAATAAGTCCTCTGAGTAAATGGTATCATGGTTGAGGCTAAAAACTAAAATTTTACCTACTTAGAGCCAAACCCGAATCAAAAACTAAAATAAAAGGACTGAAAAACTGATTTTGATCAGACCTGTTATATATTATCGATTTTCTGCCCTATTATAAGAACTGCAAGCTTGAAACGTCTGAATATCGTTTCTTATGTCTTTGTCTATGAGTGTATCAAATTTGATTAAAATCGGACCACTCCTTCTATAACCCGATTTTTTCGATTATCGATTTCCGATATTTATCGCGGGTACCTCGACACAAAACCAAGCTAAGAACACTCACAGACGCTTATAGTACAACTGTGTAAATTTTCAAGAAAATCGGTTCAGCCGTTTCGGAGTCTATAGGTAACGGACACACACAAACAGACACACACACACACATACACATACACACACACACACAGATAAAGTTCCATTTATAAATAAGTTTAGATATGAAGAGAGCCATAGTCGCTAACCTCCAGAAACAACAAGGCATTTAACAACAGAAACAGTGATACATAGATATCCCATGTAATAGTAATTCTCTACCTGCTTGCACTCTGGAAGGAAATATGACACAAGGTCAATAATAAAGATAAAAACGTTTTACGCATATGTTTTAATACAGAGTAAATTACATAATTTACACCGTCCCCATATTTATTACCATGTTTACGACGTTTCGGATATTGTACGCTGCGATCTTCTTCAGGTGCTAGGAATTTTTAACCAGACCCTTAATTTACATAACTGGGGTATATATACTGATAACTGGATGTGCATTGTGGTGCAGTCGATTTCGATTCGGAACGACAAATCGGGGTACTGAGTTCGAATTCCAGTTGAATTCTTTGCATTCACTCACGCACAAATACCATTTGGAAAGATATTAATCTGTCTCTTTCCTTCCAGTAAATGGGTTAAATGATAGGATAGATTGGGTTCTATAGTCTACCGCAGAAGGCAATGGCAACCTACTACGGGATAATATTCAGCCTAGTCAGTCATTTCTCTTTCAAGACATGATCGTCCAAAGCGTATATCCCGTATGGCACTTAACTGACTGACTAGGGTATATAATTATCATTCCATATGCGATGTCACCTCCGGATGCAAAAGCAAACTGCCAAAACTCTCTCAGCGGTTTCACTTTGGAGATACTTCAAGCACCATGGTTTAAACCTAGTCTCCCCATAAAAATGGAAGGGAGGTCATAAATAACTTGTATACTGTTGTGGATTCCGTGTGGGGAACCGCACAAAATAATGAACAACAAAACAGGTATGGAGATAGAAAAGTAGGTTATATTGAACGTAATAAACAAACTTGAACACAGGTTAGTAAATCCAGAAGTACGATTAGTAAGAAATAAATGTATACAAGTCTTGAAGTGACGTTGTTGGAAATAGTATATCCGTGTATATTATTCTAGCTGAGTGGAGCTCAGAGCTAGTCATACTTCTGATGCGGGTAAGTTCAGTATCTTTGGGTAATTTACGTATTAGTTCCGGTAACTGGCACAGATCACTACGATACTCTCTCCCTCTCTCTGGCAGCTTCTGTTCTCTCTATGGCAGGAGTATATGTGCTCTCAGGCGAGTCCATTATCATATAAAAAGGGGAGATCCCACAACATATACATTTTACTTCCTTTAACTCTGATGGAATTATGTTCTAGATGAGCATATAGTGAATAGAAAATACATTTTCGCGAATAAAATTGCTGATCTAAACACTGCTATTATCTGGATAAACATAATCCTTTACAAAGCTATTGTTCTTGTAATCCGCCCTCTGAGCTTTGGTCCTTTTTCAAGTATGACAATTACGCGCGCCGCCACACAGGATATTTCTTTCTTGAAATTTCTTTAAAATCATCATGTGCGTTATATTGCTAAGAGAAAGGTTTGAGGTATGCTTACGGATTGATCGACATTTATCTGCAAACTCTTGTCAAAGTAAATATATTTGATTAAATCCTGTCAGGTTTTGTTGTAAATAACATCAAAGAAACGATGATACTTGCATTATACAAATCATTACAAAATATATTGAATTTTGTGGCGATAAATAAAAGAACATTTATTCTTGACACAATACTAAAGAATATATTATGTAAACGAATCATATAATTATATTCTACACTGTCTTACATTCGCTTGCTTTTTCATGTTGTTGGCATCGTCATCATCATTATCATCATCATCATTATCATCATCGTCATCATATTTTGATTTTTGCTATGGTCAAACTACCTACCAAGTCTGCGGGAATATTTAAGGATACTGCAATTACCGAGACTAGTTTTTTATATCTCTTCGGCTGGAATATCCAGGCATTGTTTCAGTGTGTTTTTGTGTTCCTTTTTTTATCATTCCAAGCGCACCTACAATAACTGTTACTATTCTTGTTTTCAATTCTACTTTTTTTTATTTCGAGGGATTTATACTTCGTCAGTTTTCCAAATTACTTAATGGCTATGTTACAGTCCGCTGGGGATGCGATATCAACTAGTAGGCAAATCTTTCCTTTAGTTAAATCTTTCTGTCTGTAAATATGGTGCAATCACATAAAAATGTCATGTCTTCTATGTCTGAAACCACTGATGGGTATTGTTGATACCAGTGTTTGTTAACATCATCCAAAGAGTTTGTACATTTTTAGTATAAATATAGTCCCATTCTCCCGTGACAATATTTATATTCATTTGGCTCAAGTGCAGAACATCCTGAGATTAGTCTATAGTTTCCTGATATTTGTCACAGGGCATGCATTTTGGATTCGCATTATTATTATTATTATGTCATGTTTCATCATATTTCGATTTCTGCTTTGGTCTCACTACCAACCAAGTCTGCGGGGAGACCTAAGGCAGGTAGTGGCGTGTTGTTATGGCTCCATTTCATGTTTTTCTATCTTCCCTATTATCCCAAGCATTACATAGATAAAGTTTTCCTTAGTGTGTGGGCTGTACTTAATAAGACAATTTTTTGTATATCTCTTAAGCTGGGGTTTCCAGGGATTCTTTTAATGTTTTTATCATTCCAAGTGCACCTACTATCACTGGCACAACTATTATTATTATTATTATTATTATTATTATTATTATTATTATTAAATGGTAAAAGTAGTAGTATTAATAATAGTATATGCATCGGAATGTGTATTTTAAATATTTGATTTTAGTCACTGATTGATATTAAGTCGCCTCAGTTTTATAGCATTATTTACAAAATATCATCGAACTTTAGCAAAGTTCAAAGATTTAAGATTATAGGCACTTTTGTTTCCCATATTTTTTATCTTCTGAGTATAGAGTTGCCGTCACAGCAACGTTCACGATCTAGAATAGTTTTGGCTTGTCTGTTTTCCCTTTTTTCGATTATTATACCCGATCTTGCTATGGGGTCATTCTATAAGTGTAGACATCGAAAATAATTTTGTGATTTTCGTTTTTCAGAGCTATCTCTGCTATGTAATTGGCTAATTTGAACTTAATTCGTTTGAGCAATAGAAAAAAGTCTCTATCATTTCGTGATTATATTTATAAAGTTTGGCGGACTTGAAGGAGACTACCACCACCTGTAAATTTAATGATTATCAATTTTATATTTTTACTTTTTTCAGTGCAATCTTATCGATTACACCCTAACGTTTCCGACCGACAAAAAAAATAAAAATAAAAATGTGGAAAAATTTCAACATTTAAACAATTTTATTGGGGGCTCATTTTTTCATGTATTGTTATAGTAAATCGATCCTCCATTTTGGAACCACTCACCGGTACTACATTGCCACCACCTGCAAATTTGTTGATTATCAATTTTTTTTTCAGTGCAATCTTATTGATTACACCCTAAACTTTCCGATCGACAAAAAATAAAAAATAAAAATGTGGAAAAATTTTAACATTTAAAAAAGTTGCGGGGGTCAGTTTTTCATCAGACAACCTTATAGTAAATCGGTCCTGCGCAATTAACTTTTTTGCTTGCGCATATTCAACAACTCAATCCTTTGCGAATTTTTTGAATAAAGCCATTCTTGGAGTTTCCGAGGAAGATGCCATCGTAAGAACTGAAGAAAACTTGAAAAGGACAAAAACAAGAACAACAACTTGTCCCAAAACAAAGCGACTTCAACGCGAGTGGTTCCAAAATGGAGGATCGATTTACTGTAACGTTGTATGAGAAACTGAACCCCACCACCCAAAATAGTTCAAATATCGAAATTTCTTTTGCTAATTGGAAACTTTATGTAATAAATGATAAGACTGCGCTGAAAAAAGTAAAAAAATAAAAATAAAAAATAACAAATTTAAAGGTGGTGGTAGTCTCCTTCAGGTCCGCCTATGGTTTTTGTTGGGTGGGGTGAAGTCTGCTATATACACAGATTACATTGGTTACAGTAATTTATATTTATTCCCAAAAATCAATATTGGATATTTTCGACGGGTAGGTGTATACATTTGTTGATTAACGTTGTTTGCCCAGATGAAATTTTTTTTGGATTTAAACGAAAAAACTCGGTTTATGTCTTCAGGACAATCAATATGTGTGCATAATCACGAGTATCCTGGTAGAGCAATTGATTTTAATTCCTCTTTAGACATTTTGAGAAATCGTCCTGCGTACCTCACAATCGATACTGTTCCAGATACTTAACAAAATCCAGAAATGGATCTGTAAATGGATCTGCTGTCACGATTTAAATCACTTACTGACCGTCGTCATGTAGGTTCAATGTCTTTTCTATAGCTAGTTCATGAAAATCATTCGAATGAGCTGTTCTCGTTGATACCTTGACCTCATAAGTTTAAGCAGAGTACTAAATTGGCAACTAGGTCTCATCATATTGCTCTTGAAAAAGCCAGATGTAATCCTCTCTCGCACTTCTCGCTTATGGAACTCTCTTCCGGCTTCATTCTTTCCTCTCAGCTACAAAGCTTACTGTCATATCACGTTGAAACATCCGTTCAAATACGATCAACGGTGTGAAGAACACCACCCCTGGTCAGTACTTGTATGGGGGATTGCTTGGAAATAACAGGTTTCCTAAGCTTGGAGGTGAGCTAAGGTGTAATGGATAATGGCTAGGAAATTTTAAATCAGAGAGCCGAGAATCGGTTTGTTTTATTCACTTACGCCCAAATATTCTCGGGTAAGATATAAATCCTGCTCTTCTCCCCTGTATATGTGGGGTGATTAGTATGACTAGCATCATTAAATCATTACTATTAAAAAAATCTTATGATCTAAAAAATATTTTTTTGCTCTAAATAATCTGCTTAGCCGGCTTAGAAACTCTCAATATTTCCTATCAATATACAATTCTTTCAAACATGAAATATTAGCTACCAATGGTGTAAAAATTATACGCCCTTACGTTTTGTTGGTTCTTAAAATGGCGGACAATATCTACTTATTTTATCCTTTTTTCTCTAATTTCGTATAAATGCTGTTATTATCTTTTAAGTGAAGTCTATAAAATGAATGTCTTATGATTTTTATTTGTTGGGTGTTTGTAAGATTAAAATTACCGTTTTTAGTCATTAACATATTTTTAAGTTTTGAAGTATTACTTTATTAGAAATTAGACTTATTCTTTCTCTATTTTTCCTACATCACTATTATTTTTTCCTTTATCTTCTGTAGAATTATTACCGTTTTATTACCCAAGTCTATGAAATAAAAGTCATATGGTTGTTATTTCTTATAAAAATATCGTTTTCAATCTTTAACATAGTTTTAATTTTTCGAAGTATTACTTCTGGTTTAAAATAAGTTAATTTCAACCAAGGTTATATTTTTCAAATTTTACTTATCTATCGTATAACCAGTTGAAGCTAAAGTTGTGTAAATTTACAGCTATACAAGCAATGTACTGGTGTCAAAACTATCTTCAAAGATCAGCGTACATTTTTCCGACAATTTGTTTGCTTCTTTTGCGTTTGCAAACAGAAAAAGAAGGTCAAATTATTCAGAGGATTTCGAAATGAGATTTTTTTTCAACTGTAGTGCCTTCATTTACATTATTTTTCCTTTTTCGTTCATTTTCTTTTCCTCCCCGATTCTTCCATCGTTTCTCTCGATTCTTTGCTTAATTTCTTTCTTTCTATTCCTTATTTTACTTCCTGCCGATTTTTTCTGGACGATCTCTTTTTATGACTTTTCTTTGATAATTTTTATTTTGACTTTTTGAAACATTTTCATATCGTCGACTAATTTTAAGTTTTTCTTCATTTTTCTTATTTTACTTTTCTTCCTTTTTATATCCTTTCTTTCTTTCTTTCTTTCTTTCTTCATACGACTTTTCTACTCAAAAATCAGTAAAGATAGTACTTCATTTATGAAAATAAAAATAACTTTTAATCAAATAAATTTAAAATATGTCGATTTGTAATCAATTTCCCAAAAACTTGTGAATGTTTACACTTGGATACAAAACAGATCTAAACTTATTTATAAATGGAATTTTGTCTGTGTGTGTGTGTGTGTCCGTTGCCTATAGACTCCGAAACGGCTGAACCGATTTTCTTGAAAATTTACACAGTTGTACTATAAGCTTCTGCGAGTGTTCTTAGCTATTTTTTGTGTCGAGGTACCCCGGATAAATATCAAAATCCGAAATTCGAACAAATCGGGTTATAGAAGGAGTGGTCCGATTTTAATCAGATTTGATACACTCATAGACAAAGATATAAGAAACGATATTCAGAAGTTTCAGGGTTGCAGTTCTTACAATAGTGCAGAAAATTTGATATCGATACCAGGAAATCAAAATTGGACTTACATCCATTCATTTTTTTTTCAGTCTACGGTTTCGCTTTAACTGGAAACAACTATTGCCAGATCAAGGCCTGTCATATATATATATATATATATATATATATATATATATATATATATATATGACATTAAGGAGTTATTCAAGAATCTTACAGCATTTTCACCAATTTTTGTATGATCGCAGTATGTATTTATAGGTGTGGTTACATCTGAATATAATTTCTGAATTTTCATTTCGAAATTTTTATTATAGTTAAATTTTCCTCCTGGCATAATCTGCATACATGGCTAACGTTGTAAGGTTTGGCTGATTTCACTATACACTAAATTATATTAGGGTCTTTTCCATTTCAGAATTTCATCTAGTTTGGGACAATTTTTTTAAAGTTTTCCAGTTTAAATATAGATTTATGATTATTGTATTTGTTTTTAAAACTGTCCTTATATGACCCCCAAATATGTTTTTCTTTGTACATGTATGTCATGTAATTTTGCTTTGCGAATAACCTCTTCTGTATTACAAAGTCCGTTAAGAGGGCACTTATTTTTGTCCCTAGAGTTACATTCCTTGTTAATGATATTATTTTGTACGTTGTTATTTAGGTTTTGCCTTTTTCATGCAGTTAAAAAAAAATACAAGTACATCTTTAACATAACTTACTTGAATTCCTATGAGAAATTTTGTTTGATTCTGAGTTTTAAAAGTGCTAATTGATTAATTTTAAAAAAATATTTGGTCCTATTTTGAAGTTTACTTCTAAGTTAAACGGTGGGTTGAACCAGATAATATTTCGATTTCTATTCGTATATTTCGTTGGTGTTTCTTGGCTGAGATTTGTATTCTAAATTGTTTTTATGGCTAGATTCCGTTAAGGCATTTTCATAATCTTTTTTCTTATCATCAAAAATCGCTTTGTTTGAAGAATTGTTTTTTATTTGAAAGCCTGCATTCTATTACTTATGGACGTGTATGTTTACGTTTGTTGAATGGGTAAATGGTGTGTTTACGTACTTTAAAGTTGTATTTGTTTTGATATATACAGAGAAACTGGCAGTTTGAATTCTACATCTAAATATTTGACTATCTTCTTATATGTTAAAACTAGTATTTCAAACTCTTCAAAAATCTAGATGCTTATTATTGGAGGACAGATATCACGCAACATTTCAGTACTCGTTTCATTACTTCTATTCATGGCTTAGATTTTTTTGTTTCTTTATTTTTAAACATCAAAATGAATTATACAAACCTTTCTTGTTCGGATCAAGATATTTCAGCACCCACCCGTATATATATATATATATATATATATATATATATATAAGAAAAATAAGACCGACACGTTATTCCAAGGTAAATCGGAAGTTTGGGCTATTTCAGTCGAACCATCATCAGCTTCCGTCTTTATTTTGCGAAGGATTTTACACGAATCCTTTGTAAAATAAAGATGGAAGCTGAGGATGGTTCGCCTGAAATAGGACCACACTTCCGATGTACCTTGAAATAACGTGTCTGCCTTAATTTTGCTTATATTTGCTCTGTATGTATTTATATACATATATATTGAGAGTTCTCTTAGAGAGTTATCCTACCACTCTATGTACAGGATACTCCTTTGGATTCTTCTATACCCACACTTCATGCTGATATATATATATATATATATATATATATATATTGTATTGAGGCAGCAAATAATTTTAAAAACATATACTGTTAGACAATGAATGTCTATTATGTTTAATCGTGAGCCGTTTTAAACATCGTATTTTCGCTTTAATTTCAGTTAAAAATAAAGACAATAATTCTTCATTATTTGGATAATGTTTTATTAAGTTGGTTCTAAGCTTTCGGCTCACATGAGCCACCTTCAGAGAGGTTACAAGGACGTTAACACAAAAACATCCACCATCAGCGACGATTTTATCTTATGTTGACATGAAACTTTGCTAAGCAACGATAACAGTTACCAAAAATAAGCAAACTCAGTTCGTAAATTTGTAATGCGGTTCTATGACTTCACATCGCGTGAGAGCTCGAAATGATAACAGAACCATTTATTTAAATGCGATGTAATGTGTTATGACCAGATTTAAATGTGATTTTATTAAGTGTGGATTGTTTCGATTTAATGTAGATGGCCTCCAAAATCTGAAGGTTTTTTTACTGTGTGTATGAGTGACTAAAATATGTCTGATATATATATCTATCTGATATATACATATATTGTGTTTGGGCAGGTATTTCAAGGCTATCACAATGCGTTTAGTAAAACAAAGAAAGGAAAAGAAGGTGTTGGGGATTAATTGTTTATTATTCATTAATATTTCGAGATCAGAATCATAGGATTTGGCATTTTCGCATCTTTGTTAAAGTGAGATTGGGCGCCGTTTTAGGATTTGATGATATATCTGGCTGCTTTAATTTATGGTTTAGTATGTGCGCGATATATATATATATATATATATATATATATATATATATATATATTGGGAATACTCACCCTTTCCGCTACCGCGGTTTAACCAATGAAGAATTCTTTAGACGGTGGGTAGTATTAAGGTCATTTGTAATTTCTGACGCTTCATTTATACACTTATGATATCAATTTTAAATTTTATAGGAGGCAATAATTCTTTCCACCCTCGTCCAGGTTCTTTCAGTAGATAATTTCTGCCTATTTACAAACTGTCATTTGTGATTGTGTACGGGTGTCCGTGCGTGCAAATTGTTTTCAGATGGAGTTTATCTGTAGAGAAAAAAATAAATAAAAAGACGAAAGAAAATTAAAAGAATGGATAATATAGGTTTTATTGAGTTTTTCTCTTGACGTTTTTATTCTCGTTTGTGCGATAATGGATATAGGAAGGAGAAATCGGAGAGCCGCGTTCGAATTCCAGTTGAATTCGTTACATTCACTTACGCGCAAATAACCTTGGAAATTCATCTCTTTTCCCTTCAGGTATGGGTTGAACAGCAGGACAGATTGGAGTCTACAGCCTTGGTTGACAACCAGTCTATCGCAGAAAGAAACGGCTACTTACGGCAGAAAGATCTGCATACTAACCAGACATGAAATCGAAAAAGACATGGTTGCCCAAAGGTGCATCACGTATATATATATAGTTTTGAAAAGGGGAAACATTATTTTTAACAAAAGGCCCTAACGATCCTTTCGGCAAACATTGGAGGGTACCGTAGGCAAAGGTAATTTACAAGAGAATAATTAAAACTTAACTCATGAAAGAAATAAGGGAAAAGGAAAGGTAAATTAAAAAAAATGAATAAAAATAATTCATACGTGAAGAAATTTTACGAATAAAAAGAAAAATATTTCAACATATAGGAAATAACATGGCAAAAAAATTGCTCAAAAATCCCTACACAATAAACGAGGATGCAAAAGAATTCTTATTAGGTCAGCCGATTGGTGATTCGTGCCCTGATTGTGTTGTTCTTCTAGGAAGACTTTGATTGCTGGATATTACATGCACTGGAACGTACGGACTGAAAAAGAAAAAAAATTCAGAATCTGTTCTATTAGGTCGTTGCTTATCTAAAATTATTAATAAATGGAACTTTGTGTGTGTGTGTATGTGTTTGTGTGTCTCTCTGTGTGTGTGTGTCCGTTGCCTATAGACACCGAAACGGCTGAAACGATTTTCTTGAAAATTTACACAGTTGTACTAAAAGCATCTGCGAGTGTTCTTAGCTAGCTTTTGTGTCGAGGTACCCCCGATAAATATCGAAAATCGATAATCGAAAAAATCGGGTTATAGAAGGAGTGGTCCGATTAACAAAACCTAGCTAAGAACACTCGCAGGCGCTTATAGCACACCTGTGTAAATTTTCAAGAAAATTGTTTCAGCCGTTTCGGAGTCCATAGGTAACGGACACACACACACACACACACACACACACACACACACACACACATACACAGTTCCATTTATAAATAAGTTTAGATATTACAAATAAAAAATAAAATTTTATAAAAATAAAATTTTTGACGAGTAAATTTAACACACGTTCTGAGAATAAACATTATATATATATATATATATATATATATATATATATATTAAGAAATTAGACACAGTGGAAGAGTATTTTTATGCATGTCGTGTTTTAAGACTTTATGTTCTTGTTGATGGAATATATGTATAGAAAGGCGAGGGCGAAAATTAAAAATAATAATAATATAAACGCAGTCGTTGGTGGTATTTATGCACTAAATCGCTGAAGTTTCGAAACGCTGAAATTTTGAACTTTTAAATTTAAAACCACACTGTGCATAATCATAAACAACCCTATCGCCTTCCCACACATATATAATATCAATCTACAAATACTTACTTTTGTCGAATCAAATTCTATAAGAAACGTGGTCCATCTCAAATTATTCCAATTTATCATAAATTTTCTTAACTTTGATCTGATATATAAAAATGTAGATAAAATAAGTTGTTACAAAATAAATTTAATATTTGGTATAATAGCCATTTTTCTTTGATCACAACCTTCATTCTGTCAGGCATTGACATCACAAGCTTCTTCAATGTATTTAATGGTATCTCCTGCCAAGCATCTTGTAATTGTTCTCAAAGTGTGTGTTGCGAAGTAACATTAAATTTATCAATTCGAGAGGGGTTAATAATAAAAATGTCAGTCATATCCAAGGGTAATAGAATAATGAGTAGTTTCAAAATAACTTTTTCAATAGCAAATAGAACAAAATAAATATAAATTATTTTTAATACATTTCTTTTACAGGTAGTTTTAAATAATCAATATTTATTAGTAATTAACTAAGCTTTTTACACTGAATTTGAATTTCAGTGAGGTTTTTAGGAAAATCACCCATGTCCTAATACTTTTTCACACTACTGATAGTATGCAAAAGTGTGAGGATAGGGTTGATTTTAAACTTTATTTTGATGCCTCATAAAAGATAAAATAATTGTTGTCCTAATACTTTTGCATAGAGTAGTGTCTTCAGGCGATTTTCAATAACGAGTGACCGAAAATCCCCTAAAGACACCACTCATGGTAGGAGCCTGGGTCACGTAATAACTCGTTTAAAAATGGAAATTATTCAAAACATAATTGTATTGAAAACTTTTTAATACAAATGTGCACTCGTTTAAATTTATTTTGACCAAAAATTTATTAAACAATCAAGCAATATATATATATATATATATATATATATATATATATATATATATATATATAAAGATATATATAAAGATATATATATATATATATATATATATATATATGTGTGTGTGTGTGTGTGTGTGTGTGTGTGTGTGTATGTGTGTGTAGTGCGTGTGTTTTGTGTGGAATTCCTTTTGAGGATTACGTAGCCTGTTGAAGCAAGTTAAGTTATTCAATCGCAAAATCGGAAGGTGAAAAATGTGTACACTGCAAATGGAATATCAGCTGTACGAGTAGCATTCTCTGGCGCGATCGTGATGCATTTACTAACTTGTAGTAGCTGCAGCAGTTACGCAATTTGCAGTAGTTTCCCTGGTGCAGTGTTGTTTTGAGTGTGGGAGCGAGTTTAGTATCAGCACAAATAGTTTTATAACTGCAAATCGGTGGCAAGATGTACTTGTACTGTCTTTTTTGTGATATTTCGAGAAGAGAGTATAATGTGCGTGGAAGTGAGTGCGTGTGTGTGTGTGTGTGTGTGTGTGTGTGTGTGTGTGTGTGTGTGTGTGTGCCCGGGTGAGTGTGAGCGTGTGTATAGATTGCCATGAAAAATATGAAAGATAGATAGATAGATAGATAGATATATCTGAACAGAATGAGATAGATAGATAGATAGATAGATAGATAGATAGATAGATCTGAAAAGAATGAGATAGATAGATAGATAGATAGATAGATAGATAGATATGAAGAGGATGGGATAGATAGATAGATAGATAGATAGATAGATAGATAGATATGAACAGAATGAAACAGATAAATAGATAGCTAATGACTAGGTTGTGATAGATATATATGGAAAAATTTAGATAAATATAAATAACTTGAAATAGAGTAGACTGATATATATATATATATATATATATATATATATATATATATATATATATATATATAGATAGATAGATAGATAGATAGATAGATAGATAGATAGATAGGTAGATGTTTATATATATACATAATATAGATAGATAATGACCATATTCATATAGAAAACTAACATATATGTACAATTCGACTTTGTGAGTGATAATGAATACAGATAGACCGAAAATAAACGGAAAATATTTTGAATACACTGAGCTTGATTGATAAATAGATGTATATATATATATATATATATATATATATATATATATATGAACTTGATGAACTTGAACGAATCACCCTAAATTTTCTTCATTCTTTCATTGATTAAGCTGCAATATAGGTAATTATTAAATATATATAAATTCATTTGCTGCACATGTTATTGTGCAATTTTTACAAAAGAACCATTCTATTTCCATTTACAATTATTCACTTAGTAATAAATAGTAAAAATATTATGAAATACATCATTTTTTAAAACGTTAATGTATATATATATATATGTATGTATGTATGTATGTATGTATGTATGTATGTATGTATGTATGTATGAGCAGTAACATTTAACATGCATACATACGTATATATATATATATATATATATATATATATATATATATATACGTATGTATGTATGTAACTGTATTAAACTGTAAGTGAGGTCCGCTCAGAATAGCTGGAGGATAAACCACATTGTTACTCTATTGAGAAGGCGAATGGCTACCCATTCTGGTAAACGCGTTCGGAATGAACAGGTAACCATGCATATGTATATTCATTCTTTTTAATATCTGGGCTGCCACACCGGTTAATCGTACCTGTATGAAAAAAAGCAATGACAGATGACAAATGAAGTGAAAACTAAATCATAAGAGTGTACAGCGTCGAACAAACACACATACGGTACGTATGTTTGTTTATTTTTATATTTACTTTCTTAATATCTCATTGGTTTTGAACACCAACTCGTTTCTTCTCAATAAAACTCTATGCGTTATTCTTCGAATTAATGTGCCAAATTATGGATGAAAAAGAGTAATAAACACTTCCCTGTACTATCAGTGAAATTAAGTCACTTTAATTTGATGAGTGACCACTTGGGATTAAAAGGTGTGGTAACCTTGGATGTACGCGTGGTGTTAGAGAGAAAGTTGTTAATCGGAAATTGTTAATAAAAATGCACATCTTAGCTTCAGTTATGGGTTAATTATTAAGACTTGTCACGAGAGGATCATTACATAAAAAAATTCTGACAATGTAAAACTTGTTTCTTGCTTTAAATAATCTGCAAATCTAAACTTATTTATAAATGGAACTCTGTGTGTGTGTGTGTGTGTGTGTGTGTGTGTCTGTGTGTGTCTGTGTGTGTCTGTGTGTGTCCGTTACCTATAGACTCCGAAACGGCTGAACCGATTTTCTTGAAAATTTACACGGTTGTCTGCGAGTGTTCTTAGCTAGGTTTTGTGTCGAGGTACCCCCGATAAATATAAAAATCGAAAAAAATCGTGTTATAGAAGGAGAGGTCCGATTTTAATCAAATTTGATACACTCATACACAAAGACATAAGAAATGATATTCAGAAGTTTCAAGGTTGTAGTTCTTACAATAGTGCAGAAAATCGATTATATATATATATATATATATATATATATAAGACAAGATGTTTGTGTGTGTGTCTGTTTATCTGTCTGTATGTCCTTTATACAAATCCACAATTTTTATCCGATTCTTACCATACTTTACACAAATATTTTTCAGGCTGATTCAGGCTGAGTCTGAGCTCCGGGACCATGGATTAGTTTTAAAACTTTCATTACACCTGAGCAACGCCGGGCTATACTGTTAGTGTTTTAATAAGAAACAAATGCACTAAGAATCAACGAAATCAAAGTCAATATAGAGTAAGGGTCGCCGAAGATGCCTGAGCGCTATTCTTGTGAGAAAATCAAAAGAAGAAACCAGGAGACTCGTGACAATGTCTATCTGAAGCAGGGGAGAAGGAATTATCAATGATTCAGTCAGTCAAGTGCCATACCTGATAAACGCCTGAGTTACCATGTTAAAGGACGCATGACTGAAAGTGCAGAAGACGTTCCTGCAGTAAGTTGCCATTACTTCCTGCCAACGAATGCTGTAGAACCCAATCTGTTCTGCTATTTAACCCATAGCTAGAGGAAAAAAACACGGATTAATAACTTTTCCAGGGATAGTTGTGCGTAAGTAAATGACAGGAATTTAACTGGAATTCGAACCCGAATCTCTGATTTCTTGTCCTGAGACGATATCCACGGTACCGCAACGCGCACTCTCATAAATGAGGATAGGGAAGGGGAAAAAGGGGCCGTGTAATAAACAGCCATACTTGTTGGAAATACACAGTGTCTATAAAGTCTGGATAGAAGTTATAACACTGATATTCTTTTTCTTCTTCTGCATCTTGAACATCAGTTTGTTTAACGAAGAAAGAATTGAGTTAGTTCTATGCAACGGACTCAATGATTAGTCATAATGACTGATAACTGATGTTTTCAGTTCACATAAAGGACCCCCGTTGTCTTTTCCCACAGTGGGCACGGGGTTAAAAAAAAACAAAGAAAAAGTAACTTCGACAAACTGTTCTGGACGATATAATTCATTATATTCATATAGCGATTGATGCTCCAAATTGAAATGTTAGTTGAAGACCTCTTTGAGTGTTTCCAACAGTATGGAGCCCCTGTCATTTACGCTATAGTATTAAGAAATTGACAGAATAACAATTACCCGAATTGGATTTGGAAACGTGGTCGTAGAGAATTGCCTTCTCATTTTATTATTTTTTTTATGTTGAAGAGAAAAGTTTATGATATTATATATATATATATATATATATATATATATATATATATTTTAATTCAGATACTTCAATCCAAGGGAAAAAAGCAGGAAGGTAAATTCCAAAAAACCCGATCCTAATTAATATTAAAAATTTTATTTTAATATTAAAAAATGATACAGGAAGAGACCTCCATGTAATAAAATATTACAGAGCAAATAAAGGATTTTTCTGTTGCTGAGGTGATGTGTTGTCCACCGTGGGGATCTTCATATCGAAATGACCATTCAACATCTTTGAATTAATCCTTTTTTAATATATATATATATATATATATATATATATATATATATATATATATTTGAGTTTGAGTTTGTGTTTTGTTTAATGGTATATCAATACCTCTGTGGGTTATTTAATGCTAACGATTTGGGGCTTTAAGGTATTTTTTAATGTTCAGTTATAATGAAAAGGTTGATTTAATCAGATTTTAATGAAAACAAATTTATTTTTTGTATTTTAGGCAACTGAAGATATCTTCTAGTTTTGTATTCAAAAATGTAATGCTGGTAATAATTTTTCTTTCAAAAATATATTATGACAATAAATTGTTTTCCCTTCAAAAATGTATATTTTTCTATGAAGTCTATTTTCAAATATATATTTCTTTAAAAGTGTGTTGGCTACAGTTTGGGGTTAACTATTTGTCCATAGCTGGGCCCCCTAACAGGTGCCACTACTCCAGGTTAGGGTGGACCTGGGAACAACAGCAATTAAGAGGTGGTTCCATGATCCTCACAACCTCCTAATCAGAGGCCTTGCTGCCGGATGCAGTTTACCATCGTACCCAGGACCTATGCATTAAAGATAACCGGTATTAATCATATGACGGAATGCATGATGTAATGAAATTGGCAAAGAATTAGTTACTGAATCTGTTTTATGTGAAGCTCGCAAGGAACATCGGACTGTTGAACATGGTAATGTCTTTTTCGTCTATGAATTCAGACTTGTTCTTTGGGATGCAGTTTAAATATTCGTTAATTTTCTTCACAGCATTTCCAGAGATACTGTTCTCTTTATTTAACAGTTAATAAAATTGCTTTACAGACGTAAGGGGAGGAATTAAGAAGGGCATATTATGTGCATATGTAGGTTACAAAAACTTTTAACCTACATTTGAGAACTTTAACATTTTAAAGTTTTAGGGAAGCCAATTCTTGGGAATCTATTCTACAATGCATCAATTCTTGAGAAGAAGCTGTTCAATGGATCTTCTTCCTTACAAATGGAATACAAGAGAATGAGGATGATTTGACCCTTTACACATGGCATAGCAGGTCTGAGCTGTAAAGGTCAGATCCATTGGAACGAGAAATGTACTTCTACTCCTCCAACTATTACGATAGCAATAATAATAATAATAATAATAATAATAATAATAATAATAATAATAATAATAATAATAACTAACATACAATAATAATAATAATAATAATAATAATAACTAACATACATAGAAACAACAAAGGATTGGATGATACAATTAGTAAGGCAACATGAAGAAAGAAAGAAAAAATATTCAATAATAAAAGAAGGCAGTAAATACAAACAAGATTTACAGTTAGTAGATTCTGTAGAAAAGCAAAACAGAAGCCAAGAACCAACTATTGCGGCAAAAAATATGAAAATGAAAGCCAAAGATAAAGCTCTTGAAAAGATGAAACAGCGCTGGCAAGACAAACCTCTGCATGGCCAATATCCAGTACGTGCCAATAAATCCAATGTTGACAAAGTTAATACTCATCGATGGTTACGTGCATCTGGATTAAAGTCTGAAACTGAAGGATTTATACTTGCAGCACAAGACCAAAGTCTTTTCACGAGAAACTTTCAGGCAAATATTATGCATAATAATATGGATCCAAAATGCAGGTTTTGTGATAAACACCAAGAAACAATAGACCACCTAATCTCAGGCTGTTCTGTGCTTGCCCCAAACGAATATAAAAATCGCCACGATAGAGTTGGGCAATATTTACATTGGACAATGTGCAAACATTATGGAAAAGCTGTAAACAAACACTGGTATGAACATCATCCAGCACCGGTTACAGAAATAGAAGATGTAACTATTCTATGGGATTACACCATCTACACAGACAGAAAAATTGAAGCAAACAGGCCAGACATTATTGTTAAAAACCAGAAAGAGAAAACTTGTCTATTAATTGATATGGCTTGTCCAGCGGATTGTAACATAGCAATCAAGGAATTTGAAAAACTGTCAAAATATAAAGACCTGGAAATTGAAATAGAAAAAATGTGGAAATTGAAAACAAGAGTTGTGCCAGTGATAGTAGGTGCACTTGGAATGATAAAAAATGGAACAAAACAACACATTGAAAGAATCCCTGGAAACCCCAGCTTAAGAGACATACAAAAAATTGTCTTATTAAGTACAGCCCACACACTAAGGAAAACTTTATCTATGTAATGCTGGGGATGATAGGGAAGATAGAAAAACATGAAATGGAGCCATAACAACACGCCACTACCTGCCTTAGGTCTCCCCGCAGACTTGGTTGGTAGTGAGACCAAAGCAGAAATCGAAATATGATGAAAAATGACATAATAATAATAATAAAATCTTCACGATAGTGTCGGGCAATATTTACTCTGGACAATGTGCAAACAATATGGAAAATATATAAACAAACACTGGTATGAACATCACCCAGCACCGTTTACAGAAATAGAAGATGTCACTATTCTATGTGATTACACCATCTACACAGACAGAAAAATTGAAGCAAATAGGCCGGACATTATTGTTAAAGACCAGAAAGAAAAAAATTGTCTATTAATTGATATGGCTTGTAACATAGCAACCAAGGAATTCGAAAAACTGTCAAAATATAAAGACCTGAAAATTGAAATAGAAAAAATGTGGAAATTGAAGCAAGAATCGTGCCAGTGATAGTAGGTGCACTTGGAATCATAAAAAATGGAACAAAACAAAACATTGAAAGAATCCTTGGAAACCCCAGCTTAAGAGGTATACAAAAATTGTCTTATTAAGTACAGCCCACACACTAAGGAGGACTCTGTCTATGTAACGCTAGAGATGGTCTTCCCTCAGACTTGGTTGGGAGTGCGACCATAGCAGAAATCGAAATATGATGAAAAATGACAACATAATAATAATAATAAAAAAGTTAGAATTTTAAGAAAGCCTATTATTGGACATCTATGTCCGTTGTTGTTCAGTAGGTATCGGCTCAGAACGACAAACCGGGGAGTCGATTTCTAATTCTAGTTGAATTCCTAGAATTCACTTACGAGCAAATTCCTTTGGGAAAGGTATTAATTAGTCTCTTCTCTCCAGTTATGGATTAAATAACAAGACAGATTAGGTTCTTGGCTGGCAACTAGTTTACTCCAGAAAGTAATAGCAAAATACTGCGGGATAATCTTCTGCCCAGTCAGTCATGTATCTTTCAAGACATGATCGCCTAAGTGTCTATCACGTATAGCACTAAACTGACTAACTGATTCTACATGCATAACTCTTGGGAGAAGCTGTTCAAGTGGATATTCTTTCTTACAAATGGAATATTAAGAGAGTGTGGATGGAATTAGCTTAACAGTATTTATAGAAAATGATGACGATGATATAGCTGCTGCTGATGATGATGATAAAATGCCGTTGTTGTCGATTATGATGATGATTAGACCACCAGATCGACTATAAAGGAGATGAGGCTGGGTGGAAAATAAAAAAAAATATTTTCTTTACATTTGCATTTATTTCTAAAGTTCTCTTTTGCTTCTGTCTATAAAACACAAATTATTTCCGTTTTTGTCGAAACCGTTTCAATATGGGCCGTACTGATACCGTACTGTTGATTTACGGTGCGTCGGACCATTTGTCAAAAGCGAGTCCAGAAAAAAAACCTGCACCACAGACCCAAGAGCCAAAAACAGCATCACCAACAAAGGAGGCATATGTAGAATCAACAGAGACGAAGGGAGCCAAACAAGGTGGAGAGTAGCAGGTAACCGGGCGAAAGAACCCTAAAACAAAAATTCCACCTACACGGCAGGATGTCCCACAGGATGATAAACAGAAGAGGGCGAAACATTCGGCACAAAAGCAACGGCAGAGAGCACCAAAAAAACGGGCACCGGCAGAAATAGTATGGGGAAACCTGCAAACCAGCAGAACAGTGGTAGCAAGCCCCACACAAGGAACAAAAAATGATGGACACAGTAATACAGAAAAACGTGCCTCCAAAGAGTCAGGCGTTAATTAACAAAACAGAAAGGGAATCCGATTTGTTGTTTTTTTTTGTTTGCACTTTTGTTAGTACAATATAATTATCGAATTATTCGCCCAATCAATATCTCATTATTGTTGCTCTGACAAGTATTGATTGCCACAAAGGATTTATACCGAGAAACAAAGGTGAGTTTGATGGCACTACCTGGATCTATAAAGCATACATTCTAAAAGGATTAAAAGCAATCCTCATCGTCTCTTAGGAATACAGTTATTTCATGATGTGCGATTGGTCGAATTATGACATTTGAAAGTTACGATCAAATTTTTAAATAAAATTTTCTATTCCTTTCATTTCTTAAAAATTACAGTCGCTATTACATTTGATAAAACCCTTATTTTGGTACAAGTATTGAAACTCTCTTTTTTGGCTAATTTGATGGCGCCGAATTCTAAAAATGACGTCCATTTTTCTGAACCAAAATATCTCATTCTGCCAAAAATCTTTATCTTACTCATTTGTCTATCAATTAATTCACAAACCTTAGATAAAAACAATGAAAATCTAAAGTCATAATCAACTAAAATCAATCTTTATTAATGAAATGTATTCTGATATCTCAATTATGAAGCTCTATGAATTATTATAATATTGAAGATAATGTTTCTTAAATTAAGTTTGCTGAGTTTTTCTACTAATCAAAAATACGAAAAAATGTTTTCTTTAAAAAATTACAAATGAGGTTTTACATTTTTATCATTTCACCCCAAGCAAGGCTGTAATACCACAAAGGGTTACTGGGAGTGAAAGTGAAACAGACCGAGAAAACAGAGAATAGGGAGGATTGAGAAAAGAACAAAAATGACAGGGTTCAAAATGACAAAAATGGTACTTGTATAAAATCTAAACACAAAGACACAATCATTCAAATAAGTGACACATGATACACGCTTGGGCGATCATGTCTCGAAAGAAACATAACTGACTGAACAGGAGATTTTTCCGTAGCAGTTTGCCATTACTTTATGTGGTAGATTAGTTTCCAACCAAGGCTATTTAACTCATAACTGGAGAGAGAAGCGATGGATTAACATGTTTTTGTTGTGGGAGGATTACCCACAGATCAGAATGGACTAACCCAAAGCCATGAGACAGTATTCAGCTGAGAACTGTGTCGCGTAGTGGTAGTACAACTATCGCGATACGGCAAGACTCGGCCAGCGCTGTATTTGATTTGACCATCTTATGTATGATATGTTGTTTTGTACTTGTATTGTTGAATATATGTATCTAACCAAACCGTTTGCGTTGTGTTTTTCTCTGAGTGGTCTTAAACCAAGGCCACATCAGTTTTCCAGGGGTATTTGTGCGTAATTGAATACAATAAATTCAACTAGGATTCGAATCAGGTTCTCTGAGTTCTCATTCCGAGCCGATATCAATTACACCACAAGACATAATCACTTTCAATTATTAGAATGAGTTAAATAATTTCCGTTCTTGTCTAATAAATTTATTCTTTAAAAATAAACTGCAATTATATTTCATCCAATTACAATGTTCCCCATTATTCGCAAAGATTATTTACACTCATGAAGCAATTTCAAATTTTTTGACCCTCGTTTTAATCTGGTTTTCATAAACAGAAATCGTTTTGCAACAACCGTAAAGTGTAATTAATAATTGACAGAAGGAATGATGCATGTGGCAGTTGGGGTAGAACACACCAAACGGGTTCGATTTTTTTCTGTGTTTGTCTTTCTGTACATATCCTTGCATTGTCATCGAGGTTAACAAAAACTTTTTTTCAGGGCGCTTGTCGTACCAACATTAATGAATTCATTCCATTTGCTGTACATCTAAATTCTATTAATTAATTGAATTTAAAAATACGACTATATACTGTCCTTAATTTTTTATAGCTAATATTTTATATCACTCAAGTGTCGAAGATTTAATATCAGTCAAGTGTCGAAAAGGAAAACCTACAGCTGTCAAACACACCAAACCGATAAGAAAAAGATCAGCTAAATAAAAAAGGTCAATACAAAAAAGTGTCAGTCAGTTAATTGCCATACGTGATACACGCTTTGGGCAATCATGTCTCTTTCGAGACATGACTGACTGGGCAGGAGATTATTCAAAAGTAGGTTGCATTGCTTTCTGCGGTAGACTGGCTGCCAGCCAAGGCTATAAAACCCAAGTTGTCTTATTACTTAACCCATAACTGGAGGGAAGAGACGGTTTAATACCTTCCTCAAGTATATTTCTGCGTAAGTGAATGCAAGGAATATTTTATATATGAATTCTAAATATGAAAGACTTTACTGATATTATGAGGTTGAGTCATAATTTCTGTTTTTTATCAATTCATTCTTAAAGATAAAGTGCAAGTAAATTTCATTTAATTCTATATTCATCTTTTATTATAAATATTTATTAGACTACCCGTCGATATCTTTTGTGTTTAAACATTTTTTATGTGGAAAGTCTTGAATCTAGTTTTCAGGTGAATATGGCGGGTGGAACAGAACAGACCGAAAGGGTAGAATGTTTTGACCTCTGTGTTATCTGTGTCACCCCTATTTTTTACAGACACGTTACAATCGCTGGCTATATCTAAATAAAAATTTATTTTTTCGTTGTGTTTTAAAACAAATGGATCATAACCTAAAGATCCCATTGCTCACACAATATTACCTGTCTTACATAAAGCACATCTTTTAATGTCGATTGTGAAGATTTATTCTTGTCAATATACTGCTAATTGCGCACGGCCTTATCCTATCTAAGCCATTATTACTCACCTTTTATTATATATTTAAAGAACAATACATTTGTCTTTAGAATTGGTTGCCTCAAACAAAAATTGCATATGAAACAACATAATATATGAAGTTTTTCATTTTTGATTGGTACATATATTAACCTGTTATATATAATTTAATGCATTTTGTTACAAATAAAAAAAAATCCTTGGTCAATCTAATGATTAGCTATAAATGTGTATCACTGGGATTTGTTTATGCTCCCATATAAATAAAAATCGACAATCTTTTTGGGATTAAATCCTCTCAGATTATATTTACCATCTATCAGCTGCGTCTCTGTTCTCGGGCAGAGTGCGACTCACTTGTGATTCTATCTGTAGACAAAGGTTCAGTTGAGGAAAATTTATACTGCGAGGTGCCGTGTCCCTGCGAATAGCTGCCCGTGGCTGCACCCACCGTTGCAAAGAGAGGGAATCGTTAGTCGTTACCTAAACCATCGCAACCAATCGTTGCGGAGGCTGAACAGTTTTTGTTCTTGGCCGGGGTGTACGTGCTGGGGTTCCCCACATTAAAACCGACCTAGTGTCACATCCCTCTCAGTGGGGGAAATAATATCTATATCCTTTGAACTATCATCATCATCATCTTGCAAGTAATAAAACAGTTCTGCTCATGAAGTGTATAATGTCACATTATTTCGAAAAATAAAATATTTCCAGAAGGAACGTGCGGCTTGAAAGTCATGCAAGATTAAGTCCATCTCTGTCGGACAAACAGGTTCTGACTTCACGATCTCAACATGATGACGTTTGTCTAGCTACACTAAGTGCGGGTGTATTGAAAAAAAAAACCCGGAGTACTGACTCCCCACTTAAAGGATTACCTGAACTGATTTCTTCAGCAGGTGAAAATTATTTCAAATTATTACTGATTTCTTCAGCAGGTTTGATTTATTGCTCCATTTGTTTATTTGTGAGTTTACGAGAATAGGAGTGATAAAGGAAATCTTAGCCGTTTCCTGATAAGGAAACTTTTCATATGCATTGAACGAGCATTGTGAATTAGAATTTATGAAATGTTTCTCTTCAAATTTGTTTTCCGAAAAATGGGTTTCTAAAATCCAGAGTCTCTTTCCAGTAGTGAAGGGGACTCAAATCGTTCAAAATCGTTTTGTTTGAAATAATGCGTAAAGTCATCATCTTTATGTCAATATTATCTTTTCCAGTTACATCTGCTATCCTTTATTTTAGTTGTTGGTGTTATTGGAAGTGTTTAAGTGATGCAGTTTCTGTTATTCGGTACAGTTCTTTAGAATTATATAGTGCCGGTTTGCTAGAAGAATCTCTTACATTAGGGACGAAATTTATTATTTGTTTTTCGATATGTTTCTCCCATACCCTTCCCTAGATGAGTGACCCAATCATCACCACTCTCCAGCCAGTGTAACATATATAGGGTAGTTTTGGACGAAATTCAATAATTTCGCCGCTCGATATGATAAAAAAAAACAGAAAGAAAAAAGTGAACCATGTCCGTCAAAATGGATCATCTTTTTCACTTTACTGGCCTCTCCAATTCTTTCTTTTTTTATCGTATCACCCCGAGCAAGGCGGTAATGCCACTGAAACCACATCCTAAACGGGGAACAAGGGACAAGCCTCTTAACCTGTTCAATAGACGTGGGTGGAGTGTGAACAGAGCGATAGATAGATCTATCCACTCCAATTGAAAACGAAAAGTGAGAAGATTGGAAAAGAGAAAACCGGAAACCGTATCCTAAACAGGAAACAAGGGATGAGCCTCTTCACCTGTTCAATAGACGTGGGTGGAGTGTGAATTTAATTTATTTATTTATTTTTTTGTTACTGCTGGTCCAGGTGCTCTACAGAATCAGTTATTGATGTTCAGATTTCTCCTAAATTAAAATTTAGTAAATTTAATTTTAATTTTTTTCAAATTGGCCCAGACAATTCTACTATTGCACCGTTTACACCCGCTTTTTATTGAACAGGTGTAGAGACTCATCCCTTTAGGAAGTGGCTTCTGGTTCTCTTTCAGACCTCAATGTTGGTGCTTCCGCAATTTTTCAGTGATGTGTGTGGTCGTCTGTTCTTTGTAAGAGTACTTACTGGGTTGGTAGTTTTCTCTAAAAATATATAAAGCAACAAAACCAGCAACAACAGCAACAGCAATAATAATAATAATAATAATAATAATAATAATAATAATAATAATAATAATAATGATAAAACAATTTTGCCTTTCATTAACATGTCTAATGCTAAACTTCAGGAGTAGGACGATAGTTTGTACTCCTCACTCTTCTAATTAATCTTTTTACATTTATGTAACCCCCTGCACATCAGTGGCATTTCCGCATTGCTTGGGGTGAAATGATTAAAAAAAAAAATTTGAATCATTTTTAGGTTTACGTTTTCCGCTGACATGAAGTGTCAATATCATGTCGAATCAGTTGTTAGATCTGCTGTTAAGAAGGTTTGTTAACTGTGTCGTGCTAGACAATGCTTCTTACCTGAATCTATTTTACATCTTTACGAGTCTACCTTTAATTCTTGCTTTAGATATTTAAATATTTTAAACTTCTCAAGGGATGTGATTTCCGTTATTTAGTACAGATCTTTGTGGTTGTTTAGCCCCAGTTCAAAAGTCTTGAAGAAGGATGGCCTCATCTTCAGGTTTCATAGATTCAATGCCACTTTAACCATTGACATGAGAAAGCGGTTGTTGACAGTTTAAATATTTCTGAACGGGTTTGGCACCATGCACGACGTCTGTTTAGATGAAGATATTTAAATACATAACTCACGTTACCAGATTTTTTTTAATCGATACACCCCGAGGAAGGGACTCCACTGCGATTATTGGAATTTCTTTTTATTGCTTTAATTGGAGTAGATAGATCTATCTATCGCCCGGTTCACACCCCACCCACGTCTATTGAACAGGTTAAGAGGCTCATCCCTTGTTTCCTGTTTAGGATGTGGTTTTCAGGCTTTCTCTTTTCCAATCTTTTCAATAATACGCAGCCCCCTGCACATCAGTGGCATTACCGCCTTGCTCGGGGTGATACGATTAAAAAAACTATTGCGCAGGGGGTTACATAGGGTTGGGAAGTGATGAGAAAGGATGGTCAGATATAGGAAATGTCAGAAGGAGGGTGATAGACGGGTAAGGATACCGAGAATGATGGTTGGTTAGATGATGAGTGTGTTTGAGAGAATAGATGCAAATTAGTGTGTTAGGATGTGTCTATTGACCTTACATTTAAACTCCTGGAGATTGTAGTTGTCGGGGAAGCAGGCATGTGGAAGGGAATTCCACAGGCGGGAAGAACGAGAAAAGAAGCTGTTGGAGTAGAAATTACGGTTACATCTTATCTGTTTCACTGTAAAAGGGTGGGAGCTAGTTGCTAATCTAGTATCTCGTGTAAATTCGGACCTAGGCGGCACCAATAACCTAAATTTATCGGAGCAGAAGCCGTGAAAGTACTTATAGAAGAGGCACAGTGAAGCCATGTCACGCCGGTGAGAGTGTGGTTGCAGCCGGTCCGCCAAGTCAGGATCGATTACATTACAGATTCTCCGTTGTATTTTGTCAAGAAGCCCGAGGAGAGTAGCAGAGGCACCCGACCAGATGTGGCAGCAGTATAATACACGGGCGGATGGTAGATTTATATCTGTGCAGGATAGACTCAGACGGGAAAAATTTACGGGCCCTGCACAGAGAACCGACCTTCTTATCGGCGGGCTTAGCAATGGTTCGGTTATTGGCAAAAATACCTTTGCTCAATTTCCTTCTCTCCTATGATAAATTAGACATCATTACTTTCATTTCACTTCCCTATCAATGCTTCTGTTTTGGAAAGTATTTTCTCGAAGTAGGAAATTACTTGAAGAATCAATTTAAATTCACCTGAAAGCGAGCTGACTGTATAATGTTCCTCATGACAATTCCATCGAGCTTCTGTACGGCATATAATTTAATTGAATTTCTTTTGAATGTCTTTCTCTCGAATTTACATCTACCTTAATTTAGGATCAGCAGGAGAGAATGTGCACCGTTTCGATGTCTTTCTGTCAACGGTTTCACTCGCACATTTGGCCTCCCTCCCCCTCACCGAAGTAAGGATCCATTAGAACGATATACTAGTATTTCTTGTGTATCGTAGATATACTAATTCAAATATCCAAAGGTAAAATTAGATTTCCGTCAAGTGAGTGCCATACATGATACACGCGTTCGGCGATCATGTCTCGAAAAAGACATGACTGACTGGGCAGAAGATTATCCCTGCATTAGGTTGCCATTGCTTTCTGCGGTAGACTGTTGCCAGCCAAGGATATAGAACCCAAACTGTTCTATTATTTAACCGATAACTGAAGGGAAGAGACTGATTAATACCTTTCCCAAGAGTATTTGTGCGTAAGTGAATGCAATAAATTCAACTGGAATTTGAACACTGCACCACAACTCACAACTGAAATTAGATTTAATAAGAACAAAAACCAAAAAAAAAGCCAACCTCGTTTTCTAGGAATACAACGTGAGCCTCATTACACATTCACGATCGGTCATGTCGTTTTTGTGTTCTATTACCAGGAATACTTGGTAGAATATGTAAATTTTCTGTTTAAAATTGCTGTTATTTCTACAATGAATACCTTATCATCAGCATATTCCTATGAACATTGGCCTCGATAGAAGAAACAAGATTTTCTTTTAGTAGAATCGTTTAGGATGTTGTACAGAATGCTTCAAAGATCATTTACCATCTCTTCACATTTTGGAAAAGTATTAAACACTCCCTTACTTTCATTTTCATAGTGCACCCGATGAAGTTTTAAAATGTTTCCGTTTTGTGTCATCGCTAGACGTGTAAGATTTTATGAACCGATAAAAGTCTCTCTGTTAGATCGATGCACTAGAGTTGGAGCTTAATAGGCGTTTTCAAATGAATAAATAAATGAAGTCGATATTGATGTAGTGATATGCAGCTGCGACGTCGTCATAACAAGTTTACGATTGTTTATTGGAAAGGTAAGCAATTTTCTGTTGCTGTTTGTAGACATATACGTATACGATCGCTATAGCTGATGGCAGAATGAATATCTCGCCGACAAGTGTGTGTGGGAATAAAAGACGATTTCAAGGCTTAAAACAAAAATTCTGACGTTGCTTACAAGTCTTACTTGAAACGGTAACTAAAGTCAGAATGACTGGTAACACTCAGCAATCACCACTCGTGTCCGTAACTAAAGAATTTGCAAAAGATTTGCAACGGAACTGCTGGACGACAGAATGTAGTACCTTGTAATCACTCTCTTTCTATGTGATTCGACGAGGCCAGAGCGTCGATAAGAATCGTCAATGCCATGATTGAACTTAATAAAGTGTTGAGAGCATAGACAACCTTTTGTTGCATATTGGTTACAATTGTAACCTTTCTCTAATTATTGTTGCATATTGGTTACAATTGTAACCTTTCTCTAAACATTGTTGCATATTGGTTACAATTGTAACCTTTTTCTAACCTTTGTTGCATATTGGTTACAATTGTAACCTTTCCCTAAATGTTGTTGCATATTGGTTACAATTGTAACGTTTCTCTAAACGTTGTTGCATATTGGTTACAATTGTAACCTTTCTCTAACCTTTGTTGCATATTGGTTACAATTGTAACCTTTCCCTAAAAGTTGTTGCATATTGGTTACAATTGTAACCTTTCTCTAAATTTTGTTGCATATTGGTTACAATTGTAACCTTTCCCTAAACATTGTTGCATATTGGTTACAATTGTAACCTTTCTCTAACCTTTGTTGCATATTGGTTACAATTGTAACCTTTCTCTAACCATTGTTGCTGATAGGTTAAAATTGTAACCTTTTTCTAAACTTTGTTGCATGTTGGTTACAATTGTAACATTTTTCTAAACATTGTTGCTAATAGGTTACAATTGTAACCTTTCTCTAAACTTTGTTGCATATTGGTTACAATTGTAACCTTTTTCTAACCTTTGTTGCATATTGGTTACAATTGTAACCTTTCCTTAAACGTTGTTGCATATTGGTTACAATTGTAACCTTTCCTTAAACGTTGTTGCATATTGGTTACAATTGTAAACTTTCTCTAAACTTTGTTGCATATTGGTTACAATTGTAACCTTTTTCTAACCTTTGTTGCATATTGGTTACAATTGTAACCTTTCCCTAAACGTTGTTGCATATTGGTTACAATTGTAACCTTTCTCTAAACATTGTTGATGATAGGTTACAGTTGTAACCTTTTTCTAACCTTTGTTGCATATTGGTTACAATTGTAACATTTCTCTAAACATTGTTGCTGATAGGTTACAATTGTAACCTTTCTTTAAACTTTGTTGCATATTGGTTACAATTGTAACCTTTTTCTAACCTTTGTTGCATATTGGTTACAATTGTAAACTTTCCCTAAACGTTGTTGCATATTGGTTACAATTTTAACCTTTTTCTAACCTTTGTTGCATATTGGTTACAATTGTAACCTTTCTCTAACCTCTGTTGCATATTGGTTACAATTGTAACCTTTCTCTAAACTTTGTTGTAATATTGGTTACAATTGTAACCTTTTTCGAAACTTTGTTGCATATTGGTTACAATTGTAACATTTCCCTAAAAGTTGTTGCATATTGGTTACAATTGTAACCTTTCTCTAACCTTTGTTGCATATTGGTTACAATTGTAAACGTTCCCTAAACGTTGTTGCATATTGGTTACAATTGTAACCTTTTTCTAACATTTGTTGCATATTGGTTACAATTGTAACCTTTCTCTAACCATTGTTGCTGATAGGCTACAATTGTAACCTTTTTCTCACCTTTGTTGCATATTGGTTACAATTGTAACATTTCTAAAAACATTGTTGCTGATAGGTTACAATTGTAACTTTTCTCTAAACTTTGTTGCATATTGGTTACAATTGTAAACTTTTTCTAACCTTTGTTGCATATTGGTTACAATTGTAACCTTTCCCTAAACGTTGTTGCATATTGGTTACAATTGTAACCTTTCTCTAACCATTGTTGCTGATAGGTTACAATTGTAACCTTTTCTAACCTTTGTTGCATATTTGTTACAATTAAAACATTTCTCTAAACATTGTTGCTGATAGGTTACAATTGTAACCTTTCTCTAAACGGTGTTGCATATTGGTTACAATTGTAAACTTTTTCTAACCTTTGTTGCATATTGGTTACAATTGTAACCTTTCCCTAAACGTTGTTGCATATTGGTTACAATTGTAACTTTTCTCTAAACATTGTTGATGATAGGTTACAATTGTAACCTTTTCTAACCTTTTTTGCATATTGGTTACAATTGTAACATTTCTCTAAACGTTGTTGCTGATAGGTTACAATTGTAACCTTTCTCTAAATTTTGTTGCATATTGGTTACAATTGTAACTTTTTTCTAACCTTTGTTGCATATTGGTTACAATTGTAACCTTTCTCTAAACATTGTTGATGATAGGTTACAGTTGTAACCTTTTTCTCACCATTGTTGCATATTGGTTACAATTGTAACATTTCTCTAAATATTGTTGCTGATAGGTTACAATTGTAACCTTTCTTTAAACTTTGTTGCATATTGGTTACAATTGTAACCTTTTTCTAACCTTTGTTGCATATTGGTTACAATTGTAACCTTTCCCTAAACGTTGTTGCATATTGGTTACAATTGTAAACTTTCTTTAACCATTGTTGCTAATAGGTTACAATTGTAAACTTTTTCTAACCATTGTTGCATATTGGTTACAATTGTAACCTTTCTCTAAACTTTGTTGCATATTGGTTACAATTGTAACCTTTTTCTAACCTTTGTTGCATATTGGTTACAATTGTAACCTTTCCCTAAAAGTTGTTGCATATTGGTTACAATTGCAACTTTTCTCTAAGCATTGTTGCTGATAGGTTACAATTGTAAACTTTTTCTCACCTTTGTAGCATATTGGTTACAATTGTAACATTTCTCTAAACATTGTTGCTGATAGGTTACAATTGTAACCTTTCTCTAAACGGTGTTGCATGTTGGTTACAATTGTAACCTTTTTCTAACCTTTGTTGCATATTGGTTCCAATTGTAACCTTTCACTAAACGTTGTTGCATATTGGTTACAATTGTAACCTTTCTCTAAACATTGTTGCTGATAGGTTACAATTGTAACCTTTCTCTAAATTTTGTTGCATATTGGTTACAATTGTAACTTTTTTCTAACCTTTGTTGCATATTGGTTACAATTGTAACCTTTCTCTAAACATTGTTGATGATAGGTTACAGTTGTAACCTTTTTCTAACCTTTGTTGCATATTGGTTACAATTGTAACATTTCTCTAAATATTGTTGCTGATAGGTTACAATTGTAACCTTTCTTTAAACTTTGTTGCATATTGGTTACAATTGTAACCTTTTTCTAACCTTTGTTGCATATTGGTTACAATTGTAACCTTTCCCTAAATGTTGATGCATATTGGTTACAATTGTAAACTTTCTTTAAACATTGTTGCTGATAGGTTACAATTGTAACCTTTTTCTAACCTTTGTTGCATATTGGTTACAATTGTAACCTTTCTCTAAACATTGTTGCATATTGGTTACAATTGTAACCTTTCCTTAAACGTTGTTGCATATTGGTTACAATTGTAAACTTTTTCTAAACTTTGTTGCATATTGGTTACAATTGTAACATTTCCCTAAAAGTTTTTGCATATTGGTTACAATTGTAACCTTTCTCTAACCTTTGTTGCATATTGGTTATAATTGTAAACTTTCCCTATACGTTGTTGCATATTGGTTACAATTGTAACCTTTCTCTAAACATTGTTGATGATAGGTTACAGTTGTAACCTTTTTCTAACCTTTGTTGTATATTGGTTACAATTGTAACATTTCTCTAAACATTGTTGCTGATAGGTTACAATTGTAACCTTTCTTTAAACTTTGTTGCATATTGGTTACAATTGTAACCTTTTCTAACCTTTGTTGCATATTGGTTACAATTGTAACATTTCTCTAAACATTGTTGCTGATAGGTTACAATTGTAACCTTTCTCTAAATTTTGTTGCATATTGGTTACAATTGTAACTTTTTTTCTAACCTTTGTTGCATATTGGTTACAATTGTAACCTTTCTCTAAACATTGTTGATGATAGGTTACAGTTGTAACCTTTTTCTAACCTTTGTTGCATATTGGTTACAATTGTAACATTTCTCTAAATATTGTTGCTGATAGGTTACAATTGTAACCTAACTTTAAACTTTGTTGCATATTGGTTACAATTGTAACCTTTTTCTAACCTTTGTTGCATATTGGTTACAATTGTAACCTTTCCCTAAATGTTGTTGCATATTGGTTACAATTGTAAACTTTCTTTAACCATTGTTGCTGATAGGTTACAATTGTAACCTTTTTCTAACCTTTGTTGCATATTGGTTACAATTGTAACCTTTCTCTAAACATTGTTGCATATTGGTTACAATTGTAACCTTTCCTTAAACGTTGTTGCATATTGGTTACAATTGTAAACTTTTTCTAAACTTTGTTGCATATTGGTTACAATTGTAACATTTCCCTAAAAGTTGTTGCATATTGGTTACAATTGTAACCTTTCTCTAACCTTTGTTGCATATTGGTTATAATTGTAAACTTTCCCTAAACGTTGTTGCATATTGGTTACAATTGTAACCTTTCTCTAAACATTGTTGATGATAGGTTACAATTGTAACCTTTTTCTAACATTTGTTGCATGTTGGTTATAATTGTAATATTTCTCTAAACATTGTTGCTGATAGGTTACAATTGTAAACTTTTTCTAACCTTTGCTGCATATTGGTTACAATTGTAACATTTCTCTAAACTATGTTGCTGATAGTTTACAATTGTAATTTTTCTCTAAATTTTGTTGCATATTGGTTACAATTGTAACCTTTCTCTAACCTTTGTTGCATATTGGTTACAACTGTAACCTTTCCCTAAACGTTGTTGCATATTGGTTACAATTGTAACCTTTCTCTAACCATTGTTGCTGATAGGTTACAATTGTAACCTTTTTCTAACCTTTGTTGCATATTGGTTACAATTGTAACATTTCTCTAAACTATGTTGCTGATAGTTTACAATTGTAATCTTTCTCTAACCTTTGTTGCATATTGGTTACAATTGTAACCTCTTTCTAAACTTTGTTGCATATTGGTTACAATTGTAACATTTTCTAAACATTCTTGCTGATAGTTTACAATTGTAACCTTTCTCTAAACTTTGTTGCATATTGGTTACAATTGTAACTTTTTTCTAACCTTTGTTGCATATTGGTTACAATTGTAACCTTTCCCTAAACATTGTTGCATATTGGTTACATTTGTAACCTTTCTCTAAAATTTGTTGCATATTGGTTACAATTGTAACCTTTTTCTAACCTTTGTTGCATATTGGTTACAATTGTAACCTTTCCCTAAACGTTGTTGCATATTGGTTACAATTGTAACCTTTCTCTAAACTTTGTTGCATATTGGTTACAATTGTAACCTTTCTCTAACCATTGTTGCTGATAGGTTACAATTGTAACCTTTTTCTAACCTTTGTTGCATATTGGTTACAATTGTAACCTTTCTCTAAGTTTTGTTGCCTATTGGTTACAATTGTAACCTTTCTCTAAGCTTTGTTGCCTATTGGTTACAATTGTAACATTTCTCTAAACATTGTTGCATATTGGTTACAATTGTAACCTTTCTCTAAACTTTGTTGCATATTGGCTACAATTGTAACCTTTTTCTAACCTTTGTTTCATATTGGTTACAATTGTAACCTTTCCCTAAACGTTGTTGCATATTGGTTACAATTGTAACCTTTCTCTAACTATTTTTGCTGATATGTAACAATTGTAACCTTTTTCTAACCTTTGTTGCATATTGGTTACAATTGTAACATTTCTCTAAACATTGTTGCTGATAGGTTACATTTGTAACCTTTCTCCAAATTTTGTTGCATATTGGTTACGATTGTAACCTTTTTCTAACCTTTGTTGCATATTGGTTACAATTGTAACCTTTCCCTAAACGTTGTTGCATATTGGTTACAATTGTAACATTTCTCTAACTATTGTTGCTGATAGGTTACAATTGTAACATTTTTCTAACCTTTGTTGCATATTGGTTACAATTGTAACATTTCTCTAAACATTGTTGCTGATATGTTACAATTGTAACCTTTTTCAAACCTTTGTTGCATATTGGTTACAATTGTAACATTTCTCTAAACATTGTTGCTGATAGGTTACATTTGTAACCTTTCTCCAAATATTGTTGCATATTGGTTACGATTGTAACCTTTTTCTAACCTTTGTTGCATATTGGTTACAATTGTAACATTTCTCTAAACATTGTTGCTGATAGGTTACAATTGTAGCCTTTCTCTAAATTTGTTGCATATTGGTTACAATTGTAACCTTTTTCTATCCTTTGTTGCATATTGGTTACTATTGTAACCTTTCCTTAAACGTTGTTGTATATTGGTTACAATTGTAACCTTTCTCTAAACTTTGTTGCATATTGGTTACAATTGTAACTTTTTCTAATCATTGTTGCATATTGGTTACAATTGTAACCTTTCACTAAACGTTGTTGCATATTGGTTAAAATTGTCACCTTTTTCTAACCTTTGTTGCATATTGGTTACAATTGTAACCTTTCTCTAAACTTTGTTGCATATTGGTTACAATTGTAACCTTTTTCTAACCTTTGTTGCATATTGGTTACAATTGTAACCTTTCCCTAAACGTTGTTGCATATTGGTTACAATTGTAACCTTTCTCTAACCATTGTTGTTGATAGGTTACAATTGTAACCTTTTCTAACGTTTGTTGCATATTGGTTACAATTGTAACATTTCTCTAAACATTGTTGCTGATAGGTTACAATTGTAACCTTTCTCTAAACTTTGTTGCATATTGGTTACAATTGTAACCTTTTTCTAACCTTTGTTGCATATTGGTTACAATTGTAACCTTTTTCTAAACATTGTTGCATATTGGTTACAATTGTAACATTTCTCTAACCATTTTTTCTGACAGGTTACATTTGTAACCTTTCTCTAAACTTTGTTGCATATTGGTTACAATTGTAACTTTTTCTAAACTTTGTTGCATATTGGTTACAATTGTAACCTTTCTCTAAACTTTGTTGCATATTGGTTACAATTGTAAACTTTCCCTAAACGTTGTTGCATATTGGTTACAATTGTAACCTTTTTCTAAACTTTGTTGCATATTGGTTACAATTGTAACCTTTCTCTAACCTTTGTTGCATATTGGTTACAATTGTAACCTTTCTCTAACCTTTTTGCATATTGGTTACAATTGTAACATTTTTCTAAACATTGTTGCTGATAGGTTAAAATTGTAACCTTTCTCTAAACTTTGTTGCATATTGGTTACAATTGTAACTTTTTTCTTACCTTTGTTGCATATTGGTTACAATTGTAACCTTTCCCTAAATGTTGTTGCAGATTGTTTACATTTGTACCCTCTCTCTAACCTTTGTTGCATATTTGTTACAATTGTAACCTTTTTCTAACCTTTGTTGCATATTGGTTACAATTGTAACCTTTCCCTCAACGTTTTTGCATGTTGGTTACAATTGTAACCTTTCTCTAAACTTTGTTGCATATTGGTTACAATTGTAAACTTTCCCTAAACGTTGTTGCATATTGGTTACAATTGTAACCTTTTTCTAACCTTTGTTGCATATTGGTTACAATTGTAACCTTTCTCTAACCGTTGTTGCATATTGGTTACAATTGTAACCTTTCTCTAACCATTGTTGCTGATAGGTTACAATTGTAACTTTTTCTCAGCTTTGTTGCATATTGCTTACAATTGTAATATTTCTCTAAACATTGTTGCTGATAGGTTACAATTGTAACCTTTTTCTAACCTTTGTTGCATATTGGTTACAATTGTAACCTTTCCCTCAACGTTTTTGCATGTTGGTTACAATTGTAACCTTTCTCTAAACTTTGTTGCATATTGGTTACAATTGTAAACTTTCCCTAAACGTTGTTGCATATTGGTTACAATTGTAACCTTTCTCTAAACTTTGTTGCATATTGGTTACAATTGTAACCTTTTTCTAACCTTTGTTGCATATTGGTTACAATTGTAACCTTTCCCTAAACGTTGTTGCATATTGGTTACAATTGTAACCTTTCTCTAAACATTGTTGCTGATAGGTTACAATTGTAACCTTTTCTAACCTTTGTTGCATATTGGTTACAATTGTAACATTTCTCTAAACATTGTTGCTGATAGGTTACAATTGTAACCTTTCTCTAAACTTTGTTGCATATTGGTTACAATTGTAAACTTTCCCTAAACGTTGTTGCATATTGGTTACAATTGTAACCTTTTTCTAACCTTTGTTGCATATTGGTTACAATTGTAACCTTTCTCTAACCTTTGTTGCATATTGGTTAAAATTGTAACCTTTCTCTAACCTTTTTGCATATTGGTTACAATTGTAACATTTCTCTAAACATTGTTGCTGATAGGTTACAATTGTAACCTTTCTCTAAACTTTGTTGCATATTGGTTACAATTGTAACTTTTTTCTAACCTTTGTTGCATATTGGTTACAATTGTAACCTTTCCCTAAATGTTGTTGCATATTGTTTACATTTGTACCCTCTCTCTAACCTTTGTTGCATATTTGTTACAATTGTAACCTTTTTCTAACCTTTGTTGCATATTGGTTACAATTGTAACCTTTCCCTCAACGTTTTTGCATGTTGGTTACAATTGTAACCTTTCTCTAAACTTTGTTGCATATTGGTTACAATTGTAAACTTTCCCTAAAGGTTGTTGCATATTGGTTACAATTGTAACCTTTTTCTAACCTTTGTTGCATATTGGTTACAATTGTAACTTTTCTCTAACCGTTGTTGCATATTGGTTACAATTGTAACCTTTCTCTAACCATTGTTGCTGATAGGTTACAATTGTAACCTTTTTCTCAGCTTTTTTGCATATTGCTTACAATTGTAACATTTCTCTAAACATTGTTGCTGATAGGTTACAATTGTAACCTTTCTCTAAACTTTGTTGCATATTGGTTACAATTGTAAACTTTTTCTAACCTTTGTTGCATATTGGTTATAATTGTAACCTTCCCCTAAACGTTGTTGCATATTGGTTACAATTGTAACATTTCTCTAACCATTTTTGCTGATAGGTTACAATTGTAACCTTTCTCTAAACTTTGTTGCATATTGGTTACAATTGTAACTTTTTCTAACCTTTGTTGCATATTGGTTACAATTGTAACCTTTCTCTAAACTTTGTTGCATATTGGTTACAATTGTAAACTTTCCCTAAACGTTGTTGCATATTTGTTACAATTGTAACCTTTTTCTAAACTTTGTTGCATATTGGTTACTATTGTAACCTTTCTCTAACCTTTGTTGCATATTGGTTACAATTTTAACATTTCTCTAAACATTGTTGCTGATAGGTTACAATTGTAACCTTTCTCTAAACTTTGTTGCATATTGGTTACAATTGTAACTTTATTCTAACCTTTGTTGCATATTGGTTACAATTGTAACCTTTCCCTAAATGTTGTTGCATATTGTTTACATTTGTACCCTCTCTCTAACCTTTGTTGCATATTTGTTACAATTGTAACCTTTTTCTAACCTTTGTTGCATATTGGTTACAATTGTAACCTTTCCCTCAACGTTTTTGCATATTGGTTACAATTGTAACCTTTTTCTAACCTTTGTTGCATATTGGTTACAATTGTAACCTTTCTCTAACCGTTGTTGCATATTGGTTACAATTGTAACCTTTCTCTAACCATTGTTGCTGATAGGTTACAATTGTAACCTTTTTCTCAGCTTTGTTGCATATTGCTTACAATTGTAACACTTCTCTAAACATTGTTGCTGATAGGTTACAATTGTAACCTTTCTCTAAACTTTGTTGCATATTGGTTACAATTGTAACCTTTCCTTAAACGTTGTTGCATATTGGTTACAATTGTAACCTTTTTCTAACCTTTGTTGCATATTGGTTATAATTGTAACCTTCCCCTAAACGTTGTTGCATATTGGTTACAATTGTAACATTTCTCTAAACATTGTTGCTGATAGGTTACAATTGTAACCTTTTCTAACCTTTGTTGCATATTGGTTACAATTGTAACATTTCTCTAAACATTGTTGCTGATAGGTTACAATTGTAACATTTCTCTAACCATTTTTGCTGATAGGTTACAATTGTAACCTTTCTCTAAACGTTGTTGCATATTGGTTACATTTGTAACCTTTCTCTAAAATTTGTTGCATATTGGTTACAATTGTAACCTTTTTCTAACCTTTGTTGCATATTGGTTACAATTGTAACCTTTTTCTAACCTTTGTTGCATATTGGTTACAATTGTAACATTTCTCTAACCATTTTTGCCGATAGGTTACAATTGTAACCTTTCTCTAAACTTTGTTGCATACTGGTTACCATCGTAACCAATATGGAACCAAGGGTTAAGAAAATATTTTGGCTAAATACGTTATATTTCTCACTTTGAGTATTTACTGTATCGTACGTGCGTTGTGGTGCAGTTGATATCAACTCGGAACTAGGAAGCAGAGAGCTGAGTTCGAATTCTAGTTTAAAAAAATAAAATCGAAAGTGCCACCGCACGGCTATCTTTTCCATTCTCTAAATATGATTGGCATGTTCTTACAACCTTCAGTCGGTGTGATATGAAAATGTTTTTGTTGTTATAGTCAAGAATGAGGTATGTAATCATTGTACGATCACCGAAGTTAAGCAATATCGAGCCTCGTCAGTAAATTGATGGGTGGCTGCTTGGGAATACCAGGTGCTCCACGCATAGATATGCGGGTGGTGTAATGAATAATGACTCGGAATTTCTAATCGGAGAACCTAGTTCTAATTCCAGTTGGGTTCGTTATATTCACTTACACGCAAATACCTTTGGGAAAGGCATGAATCCTACTTTTCTCCCTCCAGTTATGGGCTAGTTTGTACGATTTCTATTACTAAATCATTATTATCTTACAAAAACCTCCAATATATAAATATATAGAGGCTTTAATTAACCGGCAAAAATTTATCAACGATAGAAATTGATCAAAGCTATCTGTATAAAATATTATAGTTCTTGCTACTTTCAGAGATACATTCTACAATATAGAAAATTGCTTTATTATTAAGAAAAATCTTGATCTCATATAACATGTTTTATGTTAATATGTTGCGAGTAAGTTGATAGTTTTAAACTTTTATAATAGTTATTAAAAATGATCGTGATGGGTTATATTTCTGCGGCTATATCATAGTTTTTATAGCGTGAGAACATCTGATTAAGATAAAAGAAATTATTAGTGAGGAAGTCGTTTCTTTTATGCGCGGCAATTTTATGAAAATCTCTGATCTTCCTTAAATAAAATTTAATTTGTTCGTCGGCAGTATACTTTGAACAACCATGTTAATGAGTGTTTGTTTTGATTTACGTGATACTTTCTCTATTTTTTTTCTGAGACGGAGAATATTACATAAAGAAGTAGACATTCAATTTTATAGTTAAAAGGCAAAAGGTAATAAAGATATTTTTAAACAGATAGGTAATAAAATGGTTATTATTAGAATCAATAATTATTAATGTTTAGCTATAGGTAAACATAAACGATTATTTTGCTTTTCATAACATTAATATTTTGACTAAAATAAAAATATCATCAATGTGTCAGACGTATGTTGCATATTTAAATATTCCGTTGTATATTTTATTTTTATAACAGCCAGTGAAAATAGAAATGGATGCACAAGGTGTAATTTCACCCACAAGCGCAATTTATTATCCTACCAAAACACATTAACCTAAAAATCGAAGTCATGTTCTTAAATAGCCTCAACAGACCAAGGTTTTCAATATGGACGTCATGCTTGGCGCCCAAAATGTTCAGGAATAACTCAACTGTCAGCTGTATACACACGGGCATTTTTTTTCAAATCATTGATTAAAAAATAGCTTCGAGCGAATGAAGCTCGTAGTCTTAAGCAAATGCCAATTTTCCTTCGAACCCCGTGAACTGTGGCTACGAAACAAAATAAATAAATAAATAAATGAACAAGTAAAAAAAACTATATCACCTGAGTACTTTTAGCAACGACAACAACTAAATTGGATATGACTTGGAAATCGAGAAGTAAATAATAACATAATCTATAAACATAATACTGACGCTTTTCGATATTTCAATCAAATAAGATTAGGAAGGAACCCTCTATTAATACTGAAATGAAGTAAAACAGCTAATGGTTTTGGTAAGTCTATTTTGCCAAAAAAATTATAAATTCTAACCAAATATAGTAATGGCTGCTTACAAGAAAACGCCTATTATATTACAATATAAATGTTAGAGGAAGAAGCAAGCAAACCGTATATATGTAGATAAAATTTCTGTGGTTTAAATAAATTTTTAATATATATATATATATATATATATATATATATATATATATATATATATATATATACTAGCAGTATAGCCCGGCGTTGCTCGAGTGTAATGTAAGCTTTAAAACTAATCCATGGTCCTGGAGCTCAGACTCTTTAGACGTTGGCACGAAAGACTAGAAAGCAAATAGTTGTTTCCAGTTAAAGCGAAACCGTAAACTAAAATAAAAAGGCTGAAAAAAATACAGACACACAGGCAGATAAAGACACACACACAAACATCTGGCCATATATATATATATATATATATATATATATATATATATATATTATCAATTTTGTGCACTATTGTAAGAACTGCAACCTTGAAACTTCTGAATATCGTTTCTTATGTCTTTGTCTATGAGTGTATCAAATTTGATTATAATCGGGCCACTCCTTCTATAACCCGATTTTTTCGATTATCGATTTTCGAGATTTACCTAGGGTACCTCGATACAAAACATAGCTGAGAACACTCGCAGATGCTTTTAGTACAACTGTGTAAATTTTCAAGAAAATTGTTTCAGCCGTTTCGGAGTCTATAGACAACGGACACACACACACAGACACACACAAACACACACACACACACACACAGAGTTCCATTTATAAATTATTTTAGATAAGCAACGACCTAATAGAACAGATTTTGAATTTTTTTTCTTTTTCAGTCCATACGTTCCAGTACTTATAGTACTACTGTGTACATTTTCAAGGAAATCGGTTCAGCTGTTTCGGAGTCTATAGGTAACGGACACATACACACAGACATACACACATAGACAAAGTTCCATTTATAAGTAAGTTTAGATTACAGGTTAAGTGTTCTTCATCTGAAGTTTTTGGGATCGAAATTACTTCACTTTTTAGATTTCTTTGGATATTGCAATATAGGGTATTTACTGTATTTTCCGACTTACAGGACATACATTTTTTCTTAAAAAATACCCTAAAACTATGTTTGTGTCTTCAAAGATGACTGTATCAGTTACCACCATAACATGGATAGTACTGAGGATCATTTATTGTACATGACTGACAGTAGTGATGACTCTGCAGATGATAGTTTACGGCTGTTTTTGAATACAGCAGTGACGGGTTTTGGGTATTAGAGGATTAATAAAATTTATTTCATATTTTACCATGAATATTTAAAAAAATTCAAATCACGTTTGCACAATGAAAGATGTATAGTATATTTATTAACCAGGAACTAGTACGTCATTACCATATAAACAAAAACAGACGAGTGATTAATGTAAACAATACGTGGCGCCAATATGTTTGAGGAGCATGGTGAATGTGTTGTTTGAGAATGTGTTTTTTTTCTTAAGTTTCAATATTAGGGCGTCTCTTCCAAGACAGAGCGTCTTTGTAAGCCTGAATATACGGTAATTTCTATATAGCATCTATAACATGGGCATCTTGGAAATGGAACCCAAGTATAGACACGATAGCTCTTTACATTTAATAACTCAGCTTATAAATATACACTGAAGGTAGTTTTATATAAATGACATAAAGCCTGAAAGACGTTTTACAAAATATTTATAAAAAACGTGTTCACTCAGATACCAGTAATGACACTTTTCATGTGGTACCTACACAGATTTTTAAGTTGTGATATGATTTCAGTTAAAAAATGCTTTGTACTTGCACAAAAATCATGATCGCTACTTAGAGTATGTAATGTATATATATATATATATATATATATATATATATATATATATATATATATATATGTATGTTTCTGTGTGTGTGTGTATGTTTGTTTGTTTGTTTGTTTGTTTGTTTGTTTTACGAAAAATCCAGAAGATTAACGAAATGATTTTAACAAACGACATATTAAAATTATTTGTTTCCACATGATTTTTAGCCGGTATTCATATTTGTCTACGGCTATATCGTGTTGAATCCACCGGTTCCCGTCCGATCACCTAAGTTAATAGGCACATGGAAATAGAGAAGGGAAATTTTAACATGTTATATATCTAAGCGGCGTATACACACGCCAGTCACCGCAAAACTCAATTCATTTCTGAAGAGTCACGCATATATCGCAGAAGTGAACTGTTTTTAAAATTTTCTTTAGAGAGCTCAATCGCAATGATATATATATATATATATATATATATATACTTTTATTCGTCATCACAGCTCATCAATGCGGCTAGACATTTACTTGCCTCCGGGTGGTATGAAAACTCGACCGATTTGGTGTCAGTCGGACTCGCTAACATCTAAGCCATAGCCATAGGCACATGGAAATAGAGAAGGGAAATTTTAACATGTTATATATCTAAGCGGCGTATACACACGCCAGTCACCGCAAAACTCAATTCATTTCTGAAGAGTCACGCATATATCGCAGAAGTGAACTGTTTTTAAAATTTTCTTTAGAGAGCTCAATCGCAATGATGTATATATATGCAACGTAAAAAAAATACTTCATCACCAGGTGTTGGAAACTGGAAAGACAGGGTATATTAACGATTATAATTTTTTTTTAATTTATCATAGAGAGAAAGGAAATTATATACAGGGTAGTGAAGAAAAAACTAGGGTCAGGGAAGGTGAAGAAAGAACTAGGATCAAGTGGTTAAGAGATGAGTATTGACCTTGCATTTAAATTCCTGGAGGTTGTAGCCGTCAGGAAAACAGGAATATGGAAGCGAGTTCCACAGGCGGGAAGTGCGAGAAAAAGAGCTGCAGGTGTAGACCTGTCGTCTGCATTTTATTGATCAAACTGTGAATGGGTGGGACCCAGTTGCACGAGTAAACACCTGTTGCGGAGGCACCAGTAACTTAAGTTTGTTGGAGCAGAAGCCACATTCCCGTCGGCGGGAAAGTGTCTGGAGTCGAGCCGCCAAGTCGGTACCTCTCACATTACTAATTCTCCTTTGGAGCCTGTTAAGAACACCGAGATGAATAGCGGGGGCGCCGACTATGTATGGCAGTAGTACTCCATGCACGGACGAATGGCTGATTTGTATATATGCAGGATGGATTCAGGCTGGGAAAACATTCTGGTCCCACACAGTGACCCAACCTTCCTAGCAGCTATTGATTCAATATAGTGGTTCCACTTGTGATCAGAAGAGAGGGTAAGGCCGAGGAGTTGCAGTGTATTGCTCTCGGGGAGACTCGCTTATCACTATGAATATGAGAACTAACGTTCGATAAACTATCGGTCTACGTTGTAGTATTTTGATTAAAATGTTACAATGCAGACAGGTACAGATATTTGTATGAAAGCAAAACAAAGATTCTGAGTACAGTTGAATGTAATGAAAACTGAAAAAAATCAGCATTTGTAACACTACAGGGGCAATAATCATACCATTGATAGCCATGTTGATTTTTTTAAAATTTTTCATTATAGGCATGTCATGTCTTTACCTGAAAAATGTTCGGATTTTTAATCTTTTCGGATTTTGGAATTTTGTATGAAATAATATAGTATAAAATAGTAGCGAGGAAAGTATGGCTGTGATTATTATTTATTAAGTTTTTATTTTTTTTATTTTTTATTTTTTTATAAGCGTTTCACCCCGAGCAAGGCATTTCACTGCCACTACTGCGCAGGGGGCTACATAGAGTGGAGAAAGGATGATTAAATATAGGAAATGTCAGAGGGTGGGTGATAAGCGGGTGAGGATACCGAGAATGGTTAAATATAGGAAATGTCAGAGGGTGGGTGATAGGCGGGTAGGGATACCGAGAATGGTTAAATATAGGAAATGTCAGAGGGTGGGTGATAGGCGGGTAAGGATACCGAGACTGAGGGTTGGGTAGATGAGAGTGTTCTGAGAATAATTGGAAGTTAGTGTGATAGGAGGTGCCCATTGACCCTACATTTAAACACCTGGAGATTGTAGTTGTCGGGAAAGCAGACTTGTGGAAGGGAGTTCCACAGGCGGGAAGCGCGAGAAAAGAAGCTATTGAAGTAGAAATTAGGGTTACATCTTATCTGTTTAACTGTAAAAGGGCGGGACCTATGTCGTCGGCAGGGGAAATTCTAAGTGGGTTGATACATTTATTAAAGTTATTATTTGATTTTTAGAAGGCATCATTCCCTATAGTGAAATTTAATTACGAATACTGTGAAATTGCTATTTTATATTTGAAAGAAATTCTGGAATGAAGAGTTATCGTTATATCTATCGTTATATCTATCGTTACTTGCAGATTATTGTCCTGATTTTTGTTATTATTACGAGGATTCAGCTATTGCCCCTTTCGAAATGCAACACGCTCTTTTCGATACAGGGAATTTCTGACAGAACATTTCATTTTTTGCTTAATTTGCAGTGTCCTTTCAAAACGTACGCAATCATGGAATTGCACTCTCCCCTGTCCTTTATTTTTCTCTCTTGTTATCTCTCCCAAACGTCGTTCCGCTATTCATTTGCTTAAACATATCAAGTATATACCGTGATGCTTTTGTCCTATCTCTTTTTTTCTATCCACCTTATGGGTATTAAATTTTCCAAACCCACCTTCTTCATTATGTGTCCCAGAAACCTCATCTGTCTCTTTCTCATGTTAAGTATGAGTTTTCTTCTCGTTTGCATCCTCTCTAACATCACGTCATTTCTTACGTGCTCGGTCCATTGTATTCTCAGCATCCTTCTGGAGAACCGCATTTCTATACAAAAGGACAGATATCACAACTAAAGGTTGATTATTCTCGTTCTTCTGGCCATGCCCTAGGTTAATTTTTCATATAATTTTTATTTACTACAGGTTAGTGACTGTTTGCCATGTTTAGACTGAACTTAAGTATATAATATCTAAGATATTGTCTGTTTTAATTTGTTTTTAATGGCTTATCACTCCTTTGTGGGTTTTTCCGATTAAATATATTGTTATATCTTGAGAATAATAAGAATCTTTCTAAGTAAAGATCGTATTATTTATTCCATAGCTGGTGGGAGTAAATAAATTCCTATTTTCCCCAAGCGTATTTTCGTGTAAGTGAATGCAAAGAACCCGACAAGAATATCTTACAAAATATGAAAAAAACAAACAAAAAAAAAACAAAAAAACACATACATTTACATTGCCTAAAACAGTTTTTGAATTTTACGGCTTATCAACCCTTGTCGTTTATTTAAAGCTAAAACATATTTTGCATTGTAAGAATAATTGTTTCTTTTTTGCTTCCTCGGCCGCCTCCTCGGGTTAACTCTCACATCAGACCTGAAGTGGAATGACTATACAGAATCCATAGCTAAATCCGCTGCTAAGAAGGCCGGTTCTCCGTGCAGGACCAGGAAGTTTTTCCCGTCTGAAATAATTCTGCACATATACAAATCTACCATCCGCCCGTGCATTGAATACTGCTGCTGTATCTGGTCGGGTGCTCCTGCTATCCACCTAAAAGTCCTTAACAAAATCCAGCGGAGAATCTGTAATGTGATCGATCCCGACTTGGCAGCTAGGATACAGTCGCTTTCTCACCGGCGCAGGATGATTGCCCTGTGTCTCTTCTACAAATATTTTCATGGTTTCTGCTCCGATGAACTAAGCTCACTGGTAACCGCTATATATGAATTTTCTCGAGCCAAAAGATTGGCAGATAGGTCCCACGTTTTTAATGTGAAACCAATAAATTTTAAACGCAAATTCTACTCCATTAGCTTCTTTTCTCGCACTTTCCGCCTGTGGAATTCCTTTCCGTTTTCTTGCTTTCCTAACAGTTACAATCTTCAAGAATTCAAATATAAAATCAATAGTCATCTCCTGTCTCACTAACTTGCATCCTCTCTCTCTTGCTTCTTTCTCCGTCCACCCCACTCTCATCAGTATTCTCATTCTACTTTTATCCTCTTCCTGACAACCCCTAAAACCTGTCACTCTTTTTCATAACTTCCCTTCTATATAATCCCCTGCAAAACAGTGGCAGTAAAATGCCTTGCTTTAGGCGATATGATTATAAAAAAAAGAAAACTTTCTAGACTATTATAATGTGGGGATATAGAGTGGGGGATCAATTCTACTATAATCAATATATAAACTGATCCCTCACTTTATGGCCACATTCATCCTTCTATTACCCTCTTCCTGACATCCCCTGTAACTTGTCACTCTTTTTCATAACTTTCCTCCTATGTAACTCCCTGCACACCAGTGGCAGTAAAATATTTGACTTGGGTGAAATGATTATAAAAAAAAAATAAATATTGCATTATCCTTTTTTCGAGTATATAAATACCTACTATTTGACCCATAGTTGGGAAAAGGAGATGGATGCATAACTTTCTACACTGCTGCCGCAGTACTTTGGCTGTCGATGCCTGTCTATCTTTTCTTTATTTATGTCACATCCTCTTGTATGTTTACATCACTCGAACATCCAAATTCACACCACCTGCTATTCTTA